>JAVDBV010006262.1:0-11288 GCA_032619315.1 Piper longum
TGGTGTCATCTGGAACCTCACCAAGACATGTTGGCTCCGCATGTGGTGAGGGGGAGATGATTCGGGTGATGTGATGTGTGAAGGGGAGAATTGTTGGGTTAATCCCACATCCCATTTGGAGGCAACCAGTGACTTGTATATAGGTTAATGGGAAAACTTTAATTCTGAAGCTAGCTTTTGAATTAAGAGAGGCCCATGAACCTGCTGCAAGTCACTTTTGGGGGCCGAAGGGCCCAACAAGAGCTTTTGGATTAAGAGAGGCCCATGAACCTGTTGTAAGTCACTTTTAGAGCCCGAAGGGACCAACACATGCTACCAACTTGCCATGTTTTTGTTCTTGACATTCATAGACAAATGGTTCAAACTGAAGCAAGTCTAATTCTCACTAACAAAAACAATGCTTTATTGAATCAATCCAAGCACCATTTCAAATAGCCAGATAAAGCACGCTCCTTGCAAAGCTTCTCCAAGTCATTAATTTTTTGTATAAAAATCTCAACCTCTAGCACCATTTTATCGTTCTTAAGTTTCATAGCATGTGATGGAAATTGTTTAGGGTCTGTCCAATTGTCCTAAAATTGCATGAAATAAATGTAAAATTTATATGTTACAAATTTTCTTTTATTTAGATATCTTAAAATTAAGTACAAAAAATATCAATTTCTGTTAAAGTAAGTATATGTAAAAAAAATTAAACATTTTTTAATGAAAGCAAAAGAAATTTGGGGAAATTTTGTCCACATGCGCATTGAAAAAAATATTTTATTTTTATCTTATTTCCTATTATCTAAATATATAATGAAAAATTTTAAAATTTTCAAATCATTTCATCTGGTTATATTTCTATTTCATATGAATTTTTTTCACATACATTAATTTCGTGCCAATCAAACGGACCATATCAAATGAACAAGTACAATATATATTCCAACTATAGTCATATGATACCTTTACAAAGACCAATCTTCCGTTTGCAGTTGTAGATAGGCCTGAGCATGGTTTGGTTATCTGACCAAATCAACCGAACCAATCTCTATTCAATTGTTTGGTTCGGGTCTAATTTGGTTTTCTGTTTTATTTCGGTTCAACCGAAATACTTTTGTTTGGTTATGGTTTATTTAGTTCGGAATCTATATCCGAACCAAATACCCAAAATCCAAATACCCCCATCGCCTTCCTGAACCGAATTTGGGTTCAAACTAAAAGACTTCAATGGCACAAACCGGACCCGTGGTGACCATTTCCAGCTGTCGTCTTGCCACCCACCACCACTACTCTTCAACTCTGCCCCAACCTTCCCATCAGAGAAGACGAAGCGGGGCACCAATGGAAGCTCTGCGCTTGTCTCCTACAGTTGCTCTCAACCCATTGCGACGTCCATAATCCTCCCCCTCTATCTCTCTTTGCTCATTGTTGTCAACCTTTTTGGTTCACCACTTTCCAATTTATCAGTCCTTTTGAAAGGTGGCATTAAGTTTGCTTTTTTATCTCTGCTCCTCAATTCCCATTCCTCAAAAAAAAAATTGATTTCTTTTATCTTTTTTGCACTTATTAATATGTGTGCATCTTTTGATTGTGCTACTTAGACATGCCGCATTGTTGGTGTCTTTTTTTTATAGTTCTAACAGTGCTTATGACATGCTTGTATGATTGAAAATACTGATGGAATGTATATTTTCATGTTGACAATTTTATTAATAGATGTGTATACGTGGTGTCTGTTTGACTTCCAATGGTTGGATAACGCTTGGTTCCTAGTGCATACGAGTACTTATTGTTGTTGGCATTTTTAGGTGGTTTGAAGATCTTCAATTATGTAAGAGTAAAACAATATTTTAAGGAAAATTTTAATTATTTTGAAGAAAAATATGTGGGTTGATAATAAAAATATTAATAAATAAGTTATAAATTCAATTATATGGTGTTAATATTGTAAAAAAAAGTTGCTGGTTATTATTTTGGGTTATTCGGTCAAAATTAAACCAAACCAAACTAACTCGGTTTGGTTGGTTTGATTATAAGCTACAATTCGGTTTTTATTTGGTTAACCAAATAAGCCTATTTCGATTTAGTTGGTTTATAGTTAGGTTTAATTTCACCCAAACGAACTTGATTACTTAGGCCTAGTTGTAAATTCCAGCCAACAATAGGAGACATCATCTTGCTGCGGCAAAACTAACAAATTGGCTAGAGGGACAGAAATATCATTTATAATTATATAAAAAATGATCCCATAGTTTGCAACTCATAAAGTGCCTCCAATTCTCGTCGTCATCAATCCTCTTTTCGAGCTGCTCTGGCATTTCTATGAACTTGTCATATTTCAACAAGTCAAAGAAAAGGTCAATTACATTTTCAGGGAAATTTTGGGACATCATTCTAGAAAATGCAAGGCACTGAAAACTTTTTTGGGAAAACAAATAAATGCTACCATTCAAAGAATGCCATAATTTATCAGATAAAATTCTACCGCGGAAATAAACAGTTCCCGATAAGATCAGCAGCCGCTTGGACAGCCTGTCTTCAGTTAGAGGCCGTACTTCATCATTGGTTGCATGACTTCATCATTAGCTAGCTAGGTTCTCGCCTGTCTCCTAATACATTGCAACCAACAATTAAGCAACGAATACTAATTTTGAGATGTAAAGATCATACGTCAGTCCCCTTTTCCACTATTATATTCCAAACTGTTGGACGTAATTAATATTTGACGCCTAATATTTGGGGAGGAGAATCACAAATTCACTAGGTTTCTCTTACTTTAGGAGATTAACCAAATAAACCCTTATAATAAAGTATGTGCATCTCCTAATTGGGTAGGAGTCTAAATTAGGGAAGACATATTCATGTGGAAGTCTTACTATTATTTTTCTATAAATAAGATCCTCCCCTAATAAAGAAGACATGACTTTTATTTGGTGAGAACATTACCACTCCTGGAGGGAAGGAGGTTAGTGTTGGATGCTTTGGATTAGGAATTAAGGCAATGGAGAAGAAGTCTTTTCCATCTATGAGGCATTTAATAGGTGACATCATCTTCAATCCAATTCCATTGTAAGATATACATTGTATCATATTTTAATTAATTCTCCATTTTCATCAAGACCCTTTTAGATGTTCTCAACATTTTTGTAATAAATCATGATCAAATCTTATTGATTATGATTGTTTCATGCATAATTAATCATTAGTTATGAATGTTTTCAATAGCTTTGATTAAAAATCGTGTTTTCATTGCTTGATTTTAGGTTCCCAAAGTCGTTTGACTGTCATAGGGTGAAAACCCTACGTGCACACAACCTAAGTATTTAACAAGTCTTGGCACAAAGGTGCTCTCCGAGCGACCTTTGCATCATGGAGTTGACCTGAACTTGCATGCGGTTTGGTTCAACAACTCGCACGTTCCAGTTTTCTGACTTTCCATTGTTTGGCTTGTACATGCGAGCATAAAGGTGCTCAGAAAGAACCCTTGCACTAATATCTTTTCCTTTTTAAATAAATTCTCCCCTTAGTCCTCCATTTCTCACCTTCACCTCTTCCTTGCTCCAACCCTTCCCCTTGCCTTCGGCTTCTCCTCTTCATCTCCAGCCCTTTCCCACCTCCTCAACCTCTCTAAGCTTGGCCAAGCCCCTAGGGTTGTAGGTCTTGGGCATGGAAGCCTCAAGAGATCTCCCCTAATGACGTTTGAAGTAAAAGACCCTTCCTTTTTACATCTTATGTATGTATTTGGTTGTTGTTAGTATGTTTGTTTGTTTGTTTCATTTTCCTACATTTTTACTATTTAGATCTTTATATTAGGAGTTCGTAGGCTTTGAATGATCTGTATCAGGAGTTCCTTTCTAAAAATTAGTTATGCATTTTTGAATGATCTGTTGTCGTTGACTTGCACTATTTTAGTGTGAAATACATACCTCACGTTGTAGATGGAATTTTTGGAGGCTATTGGTTTTGTTCTATTCATAAATAATAGATCTACAAATTTTATGTGTATCATTTCATGTATGTTATTTCATCTAAGATGCATGTATGCCTTGTCATGTTTTGAGATTGTGCTCCAGGGTGAGCTACTTAAAAGTGGTTAATAAAATCTATAAAAATAATGGTTGGACTAAATAAATATCTAGTAGAAACCTATAAAATTTGGTAATAATTAAAAATCATCAATAAACTTGGTAATCTGGGGTGTGTAGGAATGTAGAGTGGAACTCTACTTCTTTAGCTTCAGATATCAAATCTGGAACCCTAGTTAGATTGTGATAAAATTACAATAAATTTCTCTCACACCTTAGGTATGTGCATATAACGCCATATTAAAATTTGGGAGCCTTTGGCTTAGTACATTTTGCGTTAAGATTTTCCTAAACTTAATAGGTCCATCCAACTCCAGAAAAAACCTACCCAAAGCTTCAATTCTTAACTCGACTCAAGCCCAAATATATGGAGTTTAGAGTTAAAATTTTAGAAAATTAAAACCCACGACATTAGTTAACTATACCCATTTACCCAGGCCCATTTGGATTATCCCATCCCAGAAGCAAAACTTAGCATAGTGGTGCATGGCCAAGGAACAATGTTCCCAATACCTTAGCCCAACTTTAGTGAGCCTAATATACCATGTTGGCCTATGGGTTAGCACTTGGTAATTTTTTCCCCAAATCCTTAGAGTGGGAGGATCCACTGGTCCAAATATTAGCCGATTTGAACAATACTTTGCACGTCTAAAAACTCGTGTGATTAAGTGTATTTGATTAAACCCTAAGTTTGGCTTTTCCAACTAAGCCTGCTTGTAATCCTAAACTATAATTAAGTTACCAAGATTTTAGTGTGAATTTAAGCAAATAATTAAATTAATTAGGTGTCATATATATTGTGTACTTGTTGAAGTCCTTGCCTCGATTATGTGCTGATGTAATTTGTGTCTGATTTGGGTTCCATCTCTGTGCTAGTTTACGCGGGTGAACTCATGGTCGAATGGGGGTGTTATAGTAGATGAGTAACATTTTTGTCTGAGATTAATTGGATGGGCATGGACAATGCCTTATCTGACGTCAAACCGATCGACTGCGATTCCATTGCATGACTACAATGTGAAAATATACATAGAATCTGTGTTGTTGATGTATGTTGTTATATGTTGGATTGGTCAAAGGATTGAGTTTGTTAATATTTAGGATGGAATGGAATAGAAAGAGAAAGCAACATAGAAATGGCAACGTAGTTGATATGAAAGAGTCATTTGAATGGAGGCGTCTTCGAACCATTGAATGAATACTTTCAATAATGAAAGCTCTCGTGGAATGGATAGTCATCCTTGTTCTTTGACTTCTCAAATATTGTGGACACTTTGATTGGTAAGAACTATGACAGTTATGGAATTGCTCTATCCTGTCTAAGTGGCCAGAGTAAAAGTTGTGTGAGAACAATTTTCACGAAGCACTATGAGTAAGTTCCACCTTGTTTTAGTAGCAGTATCATCTACCTTTTATTTTCATCTCGTATAAGATTCCCTGTTAGCTATACTAGTTCAAGTCTACAATATAATTGCCTTGTGTGTGCTATATTTTGATATTTTTTATATGGAGCTTGTTATTTTATGTAACTCTGTGGTCGTGGGGTTGGCCTCTCACCGGAGTTGTGCCACTGGCAGTGGGCTCGGGCTAGAGTGGTAATGGAATCGGCGAGGTCTATGAAGAGTCTCAACTATCTAAAGGAGATCTTGGGAGGAGCTTCCACCGGAATTTTTTGGTGATAGTGGACTCTGACGGGTCGATCCAATGCCAGCTAGGTCCCTAATAGCCTTGAAGTGCACCATAACTACAGTCTCAGGCTGACTTTGTCAACCTATTGACCATATTATGTCCATTTGACAACTGATAGGAGGTAGATGTGTGATAAAATCCCATGCAGTCCAACTTCCTCTGACGGTGGCAATGACTACAACAAACCACTTGGTCGCTGGTGTTCGATCTTCATCTATTGACAGACAAGACATCAGACAAGACATCGTGACATAGTGTCGAGGATGTTTTCTTTAGCCCTGGCCACTAATAAGATAGGCACAATTCGTGATACATCTTTAGTGAGCCCGGATGCCCTATGAACCTTTAGTAATGGGCATTGCGAAGAATGTCCTCACACAATCCTGGATGCTACTACCTATGGTACATGCTACCGCCCTTTCATTCGGTCAAACTATCTACCGCTCTGACAAAACCAAATTGAGTCCCATGTAAAAACCACAGCGTAAGTAGCCGATTGACTGCCTGAGCCAGCCTTATACGAATTTGTATAGTCAGACTAATCGTCGACCACATCAACACTGACACATGGTATCTGTCAGCCACGTCTTCCCTCTGCTCCTCATACCGTAAACCCATGGCTGCCAATCTGATTCTGTATATTACTGGTCTCCTGCTTAGGGCATCTGTGATAACATTTGCCTTATCTAGATGGTAGGCCATGTTAATGTCATAGTCCACGAGGAACTCTAGCCATCTGCGATGTCCCCTACTCAAGTCCTTTTATGTGAAGATGTACTTCAAGCTTTTGTGACCGATGATGAGCTGGAAGGACATCCGTAGATGTAGCATCTTCATATGTGTAAAGCAAACACAACTACTACGAATTCCAAGTTGTGTGTCAGATAGTTCTACTCATGAACTTTCATTTGTCAAGACAGCATGCATATGCAACCACTCTGCCCCTCTTCATCAATACATAGCCAACTCCAATACTTGATGTGTCATTGCACACCACAAAATCCTCATAGTCATTAGCTAGGTTTAGCACGAGGGTTGTAGTGAGTCTCTCCTTTAGAGTTCAAAAACTCTACTCACATGCATCAATCCACACAAAACACTCATCATTCCTATTCAACCGTATGAGACGGGCTAATAAGGAAGAGAAACCTTGTATGAGCCTTCTATAGTATCCGGCCAGTCCGAGAAAACCCCGCCTCCCAGGGTTAGAGAAGAACCCATAGACAAAGTTGTGCTACCTGAGGCTCTAGGGAAGTTAAAATAGGAGAGCACTCATCTTGGGGTGGGCTTACTGATTTGACATTAGAAGTATATTGATTGTTCCTCAATAACCGAATACTATTTTCAGTAAAAGCTATATATTTGATTTATCTCCGTGGTTGTGGTAGGTCACTACCATCTCAAAATTGCCTCAACTTTGGCTGGATCCACCGTGATTTTAGTGGTAGATACAACATGGCCCAATAATACCACCTCAGACAGCCAAAACTCACGCTTGGAGATTTTCACATATAGACGATGCTCTCATAGAGTCTAGAAACTAATTTTCAAGTGTCTTGTACTCCTCTTCGGACCTTGAGAAAATCAAGCTATCATCTACAAAAGCTAACGAAAGTGGTCCAGGTATGCCTGAAATACCCGGTTCATGAGATTCATGAACACTATCGGTGTGTTAGTCAGCCCGAATGGCATGACTAAGAACTCATAGTACCCATACCAATGCTTGAAGATTGTCTTCAGCACATCCTCCTCTCAAATGCGCAATTGATGGCAGCCAGATAGAAGATCAATCTTCAAATACACAAACACTCCCCCAAGCTAATCAAACAAGTCATCTATCCACGAGAGGGGATAATGGTTCTTCACCTTAACCTGGTTGAGCATTATGTAGTCAATACAAAATTGCATGTTGTTGTCCTTATTCCTGACAAAGAGGACTGGAGCATCACAATATGAGACACTCGGTTTGATTAAAGCATGCTCCAATGGCTCCTAGAACTATATCTTACTCCCCGAGCTCAAGTGGTGTCATCCTATATAGTGCCATAGAGACAGATGCGGTATTAGGAACTAGATCAATCGCAAACTCCACCACTTTGACGGGCAGTAATTTTGGCCATGAATGTTTGAGTGCTTTGAGAATCAAACAAGGCTACGACATGAGCTGAATCAAGAAGTAGAGTACTTATGATTATGGCGGCATCCTGGACCGCCTCCTCAGTTGTTGTAGCATACATCCTGCTCTACTGCTCTGGCCTAACACCCTACATCTGCCCATCAGCCTAGCCCATGTTCTGTCTTGGTGCTGCTCTAACTCCACTACAGCTAACCCAGCTTGTTCTGCTCTACTGGATATACCGATGTCGTGGTTGCCTAGGGCACTCGGCATCATGGTGCCCCATCTCGCTACATGAAAAGCCAGCGCCACTGGCTCTTCGACATGCACCCTAGTGGCACCTATGGCACTCTGGGCAAATCGGGCAGTCCTAATAATCTCCACCATGCTGATCTAGGGGCTGGAAGAATTGTATCTACTGAGGGAGTCTTTGAACCTACTGTCCCTTGCCAGCATGCATTGTTAGTCCATCATTTGTCCTCCATCTATATTGTTGCAAGCCATGTTGATCCTAAGCTCAGTGTATCTAATCCTGACCACTAATCTGTGTGGTACCCTTAGCCTGATGGTGGGAATCATTTGCGTGCTCACACTCTGGGGCCCTCATAACTACCTCAGCCAAACAACTACTTGGAGACTGATGCGTAAACCAAACACAAACTGGACTGCTCACTCTCTCTTAGACACGAATTACCTGGAGCAAACCTCTCTAGCATGAGGAAGCTTGCCTGGACTCCACCATGAATGTACCCTCCACTTGTCTCAAGGATAAGAACTTTATCTTCTTCTTGTCTTTGATAGTGAGGGAGAAGTACTGGGAGTATATGACCTCCTGATACTCATCCAGGAATGCAGCATGGGTAGACTCGAACTAGAGCTTGCCCAAACTCTGCATGGACTGGTGGCCATGCTCACCCAGAGATCAGGTGGATAACCCATGTGTATGAAAACTCTACGCGTCGTATCTATCCACTCCAATGCCACCTTGGTATCTGTGCTCCCATAGAGCAGTTGTCCACAATCCTTCATGAAATGGTCAACATCACAATGTTCCCAGGAATGATGGAGCTTTGGGCCCTGACTACCTGATTCCTCTCCAATGACGAACTACCATGGTCACTTGATCTTTACCTTACCGCCAGTCTATTTAGGGAGTGGAACTCCCGCTAGAATCCCTGATGCAGGAATCTCATATAACCCTAGTGTAGTTGGGGGTTGTGGGACATGCAAAAACTATGTTGGCTCTGGTGGTAGTGACAATGGCAATACATGTTCAAATTTAGAGGCCTCAGTAGGAGTCTTTGTTTCTGCTAACCTCTTCTCCAGTCTGACCACTGCCATGGCTATCTCCCGAACTGTTCCATTAGGCGGCTCATATAGTCATGGGACCTTTAATAGTCCTCCCTAGCTCCTAGTAGATTCTCTCTTAAGTGCCGACATTGGTGGGGTTTTGCGTCAAAGCATGGTCTACCTATATAATGCTCAACCATCTGTTTTGCTTAACTATCACACAAAAATGACATTAACAGTCTTGCAAATTGACACTCTTGTAAACTGACTGGTTGTGTGACACAAAACAAGATAGCAAAACACACACCATAAGACATACCAGTTGACAAGGTTGTGGATTGGCTCAGATGGATGGTCTAACTAGAACATAACAAATACAAGCATACCACATCATACCTTGCAACATACAACATACAGCATGCGTGTACAACATAACGCATTTTGAAGGTTAGCTGCCTTAATAGTCGAAGAGGTTGGCTTTGATACCAAGTTGTAATCCCCAATTTGGGTTGAAGGGACGAACTGAATTGTGATATTATAATGTAAAAAGTGACTCAATGGGCTATCATGTACAAGCATTACAGAAATGGATATCAACCCTTGAGGTAGCCTAAGATGGATACTTTTATAGGGTTTTCATAGAATGCATGTCGGATTATACTACATATGGCATATCTTAGACTTAGGGCTCCCGAATGAGCACTCTAAGTCCCAAGAGAGGCAACACATCCCCCACATTTAAGAAAGTAACTTTACAAATGCAATGATCATTTTGAACTACACAAAGGTAACATCCCCAATGCAGCTTAGAACTTGAGTTCTTGAAAGAATGTTATAACATGCTCCTACACATATACTTAGTTTTTGTAATTAGATTAGGTATCTTGAATACCTTATGCAGATGAGTGCGATAATGTAAATACTAGATCATGGCTACCTGTTCTACGTACCACCTCGCAAGAAAAGTTAAACACAGAGGCATCATTAGATGCTATACTTTAACAACTAGTCTTCACATGGGTTTTTCATGCTGTAAAACCTGTATGCTTCTCCCACCCACGTTCTTGTACAGTCACATGCAGCTACAATCAAATAAGTCTTGTGTACCTGAGTTTGCTCCTCGTCATGTTCCAGGATGTAAAGGTTGACGCTTATACACCTTGTAGACAATGGATATTACCTGTCTGAAATAGCCATCGATACAATAAGAACTTTTAAATGGGTATTCCCATTACCCACGTGGGACTTAGAAAACTTCCATATTCTTAGAGGGCCATAAGTAGACGTACCATATATTTTAAAAGGTTGGTGCACATGCCCAACAAATTCACAGAAAAGCTTACACTTTCACATGTTCTATATAACACCGACCACAACACTCAGATGGCATTGGAACATTTAAGTAAGTGCTATAGATTCTGAAAATATGTTATGTTGCGTGGTACTCTCATACATTGTGCTATTTGAGGGATTGAAGGAGTACTAATATAATTTTCACTGCATGTAAATATCTATCTTGTTCATAAAATCATAACCCTTATATATCTAGATATATCAAGCTTGGGTAGGGAGTTGCACAATAGTTTTCTAGAGCTCATCTTTTGAAAACCATTAAGGGATCTCAAGCCTTGAAGTTTCATTAAACATATGGAAACTAAGCTAAATTCCCCAACACCGGGAGGGGGGGGGGGGGATCTAATAAAACGCTATTGAAGATATCCTACCTTTGAAATATGATTAAAATTGACACACAAGAAGCCAATAAAATGAAAAGCAAAGCGAGTCCTACAGACCTACATGAGTAATGCTCTACATCCTAAATCGATGAGATCAACCTGCGTAACCTAGCATAGATATAGAACCCGAATCAGACTCAGATTACATCTCCACGCATATTGAGGCAAGGGCCTTAACATATGCATAACACGTAGGATACTTAATTAACTTAATTAATTTTTAATTTTATGTTAAACCTTATTAGATAGCTTAATTAGGGTTTAGGGTTACAAGTACACTTAATTAGAAAAGTCCAAACTTATGGTTTAATCGAATGGACTTACTTGGATTATTTTTGGAAGGGTAAAATGTTATTCAAATGGGCTAAAATTTAGACCAATGGTCCC
>JAVDBV010006263.1:0-11211 GCA_032619315.1 Piper longum
GACCCACCGGAGCCGACCAAGTGGGTCTGCCATCGTCACCGCCAACGGCAAAGCCCCGACCGAACACCGGCGACGAGCAGAACGAGAAAAGACAAAGGTAAAACAATATTTTTTGGAAGCAGTATATCCAGGGACAGATACTTGGGTGACATAGTGTTGGATATTAAGAGGTATAGTGAATGATTGATTGCATGGAAGGAGATGGACGGTCCATCCCTGGACATGGAGCTTGGTCAATGCCTTCAATGGACTCCATGAATGTAAAATCGTCGCCATTTTGGACAAAGATTTAATGCTAAATAAGACAGTTTTTTTCAGTCAGAATCTAATATAGTATTTATAATTCAAACACTAACAAATACACATGCACGATCAATAATATCCAAGTACCTTCGGCTCATTTTTATCGCTTCGACCAGGGTAGAATTAAGAAGGGTACTGGGTTCACTTTTATTTTATTGCTTTATAATTTGATAGGCAAATCAAAAAAAAAAAAAGATGACAAAATCCACAATAGAAAACCACTAAAAATGAGATAAATAATAAGAGTACATGACCATTCTTATAATCAAAATATATTCAGTTAGAGGAGAAACTGATATACTAGCGAATCAACCAAAACCCCTGCCGGTATTTGGTAGTGCAGTGGTATATGTATTTTATTCACCGAGCGGGAATCACTATTTCTCCAGTAGATTGCACTTTTAGGCTCTCTATAATTGATTTCTCTTTCAACTCTCAATCTCTATACGTTTGTATAGCGGCGGATTCTCTGGTGTGATCAGATTCTTGGCAGGCCCAACCTCGGTAGCATAATTTGGACCGTGAAATGCTGCAATTGATATCCTTGCTTGTTTGGAGTTGACCGTTGTTCGATGCATGATACTTTTGTAGGCGCCGTTGCTGATCGTCAATGCCAAAACATTGAAGGGTAACATAGAAGCTTAGTGTGAACACTATTGGCACATTGAAGCTTGGTAAGAAAGATATCATACCTCTAGGACGTCTCCAACATTCATCACAAATGCATTTTTCCATTGGTTTGACGGGAATCCATTCCCCATTTTTGACACCTCAAGACCATGGACGTCATTGGCTTCAAAGAGAACGGTGAGCACCACTGAATCAGAGTGTGGAGCAATGCCCATGACTTTCTCTGGTTCTGGACATTGGGGATAATAATTTATTCTGACGCCTTGGAACCCATCATCAAATAGTTCTATCATCTCCTCCTCTGCAATCTTTAGAGCTCTTACTATGCTGCCTAAGAGAGACATGGCTACCTCCTGAACCTTCTCTGCATATAACTCGAAGGCTTCTCTGTGATGGATAGTCGAGTATAGTAGACGGTTGAAACCGATAACGTGAAGTAGGCATGCATGTTCGTGAAAATAATAAACCGTGGAGTTGGAGCTGGCCTGAAAGAATTGTAGAAGTGGTGGTTTCTAGTTTTAGCTGGGAAATTAATTAAGTAAAACATGTCTGCCCAGTCAGGTTTTTGAACTTCTGACACTACAATTGGACAAAGCCCTCCAAATCACCCGGCTTTTGCCATAGTTTCTTCTCGTCTTAGAGTGATACATTGAAACTCTGCTTCTGATTTTCCCAAGCAACGAGGCATTGATACCATGGTTTATAACATTCAAATAATATTAACAGATGAATGATACCAAAAATGAGAAATGCATCAAATCACGCGTAACTCTTATAATAAACCTATCGATGAACCTGAAAGAAACCCCAATCTTTGCAAGCAGAGCGAAGGTTAGATAACTCGTGATCTGCAGATTCTTTTGAGAATAACTTCTGCATGTCAATAACAGGAATTGTGGGCAAGCACAGATCCGCTTGATCTGCAGTAGGAAGACGACATGGCGTACATAACGTTGTGGGTAGTGTATCCAATCTTTAAGCTGCTGGAAAATATATTACGTATTTGTAATGACTTGTAGGATTAGGCAATGCCAACATGTGATAACATGTTATAACAGCATTACCGGCGTCTAGATTTAATATTTTTGATGAAAACTAATTTTGCCAACGTGAATTCTTTCGTGGCAAATTCAATCAATCGGGGAATCTGACGGAATATCAATATGCAGTTTGATTGTAGATGCTTCAACTCCCAAGTGGCAAGTGAAGTATTCACGATGTAATGTTTTCTTGCATTATTGGCTTGTCAATATAACAGTGTATGGACATATAATTACCACTCTTTTAAGAACTTTGATGTTATATGGTTTTCTATCATTGAGGGATGTGCAATATCGTTGATCATACAACTGTGTCAAAAATAGATTAAAAGCAGTGATGACGAATTTGGGATTCACGGTTAATTCTAATGCTTGATGCTCTGAAGATTGGCGGTTTTTGTCACTGACATACAATCATAGTCGGCCACCTTTACATACAACTGGAAAAGCTCTAGTTTGAGAACGTCAACACAAAAAAAACAGCAAGTTTATTTCTTGGAAGCTATGAATGAACTGGTGATAAACAAAAAAGGGATAAGACCAAACACAAAAACAAACAAGGAAATCACGTCCGATTTACGCAAAATATTTGCTTGCTAATCTAAGGATCAACATGCCACTTCAAACTAAGAAAAAAGGAAATTGACATGTAAAAAATTCTCAGTTGTGATATTTCATTTGAACTATGCCTCCTCAATCATAAACTTCCTATGCACGGTTTAAAGGTAAATACAAAGAGCTCCTTTTCTCGACCAGGGCTTTTTTGCCAAGTAGTTAATCATTTAAACTTATGTATAGTATGATCCAAGCGTTTGTCTTATTCTTGTCGATTGACGATCTATCACTGAGAAGGTGAATGCCAAATTGTTCTTTGCCTAACTCAAAAATTCATACAAAATCATTAATCATCTTAAACTTATCCTGATGTAGCCAGTCAAGAAGGCCAATCTCTCTTTTAATTTATAATTCATGCAGACTACCTAGAATGGCTGAATAAGATATGTATTACGGATGAACTTTGCCTTCTCAGACTTATATTCAATAAGAATTGTTAAAAACAAAAGGGAATGGTTATCAACCCCATGAGAGGAGTATATTTTTGAACAACAAACGATTCTTCTTTGTATCATGTGTTTTGAATGAAAGAGTTGATCTTTTCTAATAATTGAACTTCTCTAAATCTTTGTTCATAAAAAGTTTCCCTCACATAGCTAGTCAAGCAATCTAATGCTTCCCACAAAATACAATTCACCCCCATACACTCTTCGCTCTGTCTAGCAGCGTAATGAAATGAATTGTTGTTGTCCACTGATGATGATGATGAAGATGATGGGTCATTCAAACAAAGGCTAGAACTGAACTCTGTATCCCCATTGTCAACGTTAATGGAGGAAGAATAAGACTCACTATACGAAATAAAGTACATCAAAAATCAAAATTGAGACCAGAATGTAAAAAAGAGAGCATAACTGACAAACTAGACTTATCATCAATGATCAATAACAGGTATTTCCACAAGAATCGTGCTAGCATCCTGACAAGAAATCGTACTTTTTTTTCTACACATCTAACTTCTGCGCCTAATAACGTGGGTACAGACGTCTTCTGAGAATTTGGAGCGATTAGAAAATTAAGCATTTTTCTTTCCACAAGTTTTTGCCTTCCATAACATCATATCAAGTGAGACCTGAATCATAGCATAACTCTTCCGTCATCGATCCCAACATTTATCAGAAGTCAAAATGCTAAAAAAAATCAAGCATTTCGAGCATTTTCATCTTCCATAACATCATATCAAGTGATGCCCAAATTTCTAACACTACAAAACTGATAAAGCTTTGGCATAATCTCTTCCATCGACGAGCCCAGCATTTGATATCCAGCACTTTAACAATCAAAATGGTAGACAAGACAAGATCTCTATGTTATCAAAATCTAACTATTTCCAAAATTTTCTATCTATCATGTATAACTGAGACAAAAGTTATCACACAACAAAACTGATAAACTTGACAGGTTCTCTTCCAACATCAAAACCAAGCATTCCCAATATTGCCATTTTTATACCAACACATGAAGATGTTGAAAGAAGAACAAATGTCCCAAACCTGATCAAGCGCCCATCTACTTCTTGCCGGAGCCATCGACCGTCTTCTCGGCGGCCGACGCAGGCGACGAACCGGAGGCGGCCGCTCCTCCCCTCGCCGACGCCTCCTCCTCGGCCTCGACGAGCTTCTTCAACCGCTCCTGCAGGGCCCGGACGCGGTCCTCAGTTCGGTGCAGCTTCCTCCACTTGTACGTGGCGTACACACCCAGTCCGCCGTAAACGACGATGTAGGACGCCCACACGTAGGGGTACGTCTCGGCGTGCTCCTTCGTCGTCTGCCATTGCTCCTTGATCTTCGCAGCCCATCCTTCCGGAGCCGGCCGCGAGTCCTCCTCCCCGCCTTCCTCCCCCGCCGGCATGGTTTTTCCCCTCCAAAAGTGACAAAGATGTAGCAGTTCTTAATCTGCTCCGGCCAAAAGAAACGGCGGAGACCGGCGACGGGAGACCTCCGCCGGGGTTAAGGTAGCGGCGGCGGCGGCGGCGGCGATTGAAACGGCGGCGCTTTCGGGAAGCTTCGTTTGTAGGAGGATTGAGGTGTGAAAGGTTTTCTTATGAGAATTTATATTGTTTTCATGTCCGGTCTTAATAACGACCCGGGTTTGACAAGGGATTTAAATTTCTCGGCCTGGAATTTTGTTTCCATGAAACCAGATACTTTAAAATTTCGTCCATGTCATTTTTCCCTAATCAATAATAGATAGAGTATTAATGATATATAATAGGTTAAAATATTATTATATAAATTAAATTTGATAATGTGTAATTTAAAAATTATGGTCATTTTTTCGTATTTTATATATTCTAGGTATTTTTTATGAAACCATTTTAATTTTTTTATTATGTGTCATTATTAACTTCATTTAGCTTAAACTATCTTAAATATAAATATTAGTTATTTTAACTTAAAATCATTGTCAATTAATATGTGATTTCCTACGATTTATTCTTCCTAATTTAATATATTTTATTTGAAAATAATTTTATTTTTCTTATAAAAAACTAATTATATAAAATTATCCTTTTATTATGTAAAATATAATATATAGAAAATAAAAATACAACCATAAAAGTTATCGCTTTATTTTTATATTTTACAAAAATATTTATATTTGAAGTAGAGCCATGGTGTATAGACTAGTCTATAGAGCACATGTAATTATCTCTTCAGGTTCTTATCCGTTAGTCAGTTGAAGAAATATATTTCCCTTCCACTCATCGTGATCCGAACTTCGAGCCCCAAACGCGCTGTTCACCTTCCTACGCTTAATCCGCCGCCGCCGCCGTCGGCTGCTAAGTTTCCCACTTGCCCTATTCTTTCTCCTTTGTCGTTGCCGCCGACGTACTTCCATCTCCCGCCTATGCCGCGTTTTGCGGGAACGAAACTGCGGCGAGTTCCGTCTCGCTGGTTTGTAGAATTGGCTAAATTGATCGCTTTGTCTTTTTAAGATTAAAACTTGTCGATTGCTGCGTTGTGTTGAAGGGATTGAAATGTTGCGGCGTGTTTGAAACAGGGAGTTGGTGCTCTTCATGGTGAATGATGAGTGGTTCAGGGTTTGGTTTCGAATTTTACCTTTCTATATTGAATCTGAATTTGTTGTTTTAGGATCTTGTTGGATGTAGGAATAGGCTTGTGGTTGCAATTTTCTTGTTGCGTTGAATGGGAGGGGATTGAAACTTTGTGGTGAATTTGAAATCTTGTCTCGTGATGCATTGAAATGCGTTCTAATTACCATGGACATTTGGGGTAAAGGCCAAGCTTATCTTGCTAGATTTGGTGTCTGGCATTTGGATTTAATTTGGTGTTTTATCTTGCTAGATTGAATCTGAATTAAGTGTTTATCATTTCGAGATTGAATCTTGATGATAGTAGGAATTGGTCTTGTCGTTGTAATTTTCTTGTTGCATTGAATCAAAGAAGGCTGAAATTTGATGATGTGATACCGAGATGCCTTCCAATTTCCATGAACGGTTAGTAGAGGTGCTGTGCGTTTGCGGTACTCATGAAGAATGGTGATAGAGTTGGCAATTAGGGTCTCGAGTCTAAAGTTTGGTTTGGTGTTCTATGTTGACATGTTTGTATGATAACCATGGATCTGAAGTCTACGATGGCTTCAGATGAGCCAATGTTAGCAAATCTTCCAGCTGTCATGAATGGCCAATCTGAAATTGTGCTCCAACATAATGTCAGTGGCCAGTAAGTTATGTTTGTAGCTCTCGTGTTGTTTATTTGAAAATGAAACTTATTTGTTAAATTTAAACTAGGGGCTGCAGGCTGCCCTGATAACTTACAACATGCAGGCTCAAGCCTTCTGAAATTTCTTTATTAAGTTGTCAGTTGGTTAACCATTTATTTATGTGATTTCCTCTCCTCGTTATTGTATCACAGGGAGGAGCAAACTGAGATATCCGAGGAGGAAGTAATAAGTGTTCTTGAAATAATTGCGTCAACCGGAAAATATTGGTATGCCTTTGCTTATTTTAGAAACATATGTGAAACCACAGTGGTAGATAGGAATTGGGATGTATAGGATTTTGATATTCTTATATTAATGAAAGGAAGGATGGAAAACTACTATGTTTATAACCATCCCTCTTTGGTGGTAATATTTATTTAAAATTTTCTAATTCTTGAATTTGATTACTATATATGCCACACAGGCATGACTGGGAACTATTGAAACGCATGATTTCTTTTAGATTGAAGCAGGTATGGGGAGGTATGCTGTCATATTGCTGTACAGTTTGCATGCTTTTGTAACATGCATTCATATGTGTCAATTTTTTTGATATTTTCATCTTTTGAATTCTGAAGGTGCTGTCGGAGTATCCTGAGTCTCATTTGCCCCCTGATGTTGGTCCACAGCCAAGTTCTTTATCAGGAGAAAACTATCCAGAGCTTGTAAATAGACTAGATGATGGTATAATATTCTTTGAAAATGCTTTTGGATTCATTCTATTATGAATATTTTCTGATACATATCAATTTGATACATACATTATCAAGTTAATACTTGATCTTGGGAGTATGAATATTTAGGTCAGTTGAATTATATCATTGTTTGATGCCCTGTGAACTGTAACGACTATATTATGCCACACAGAATGATATTCTTGTTGCTCAATCTAGTTTGATTTATTTTGCTTGGATTTGAATGTACCTGCTTCCCACTTTATAAATCATGTTATTCAATCATTATAAAGTGGTTATTTCATTTTATTTCTGGGTCCGTTTCTCATGTTAGCCCGTTTTTATAAGAATTTTCAATAGCTTTGAAATGTAGATTTTCTCAATTGCTTATTCTAGAACTGAACAAAATTTCCATATTTTTGTGTTCTTCAGCCTTGCATAGTTTTGACGATGGCCCACCTTTTACATTGCAGCGGCTTTGTGAGGTAACCATTGCAATCATGCAGTACCGGGATTCAGATTTCTTTTATATGTAATTAGAAGCATCAAGTGTTGCTGCAGCCCACAAAATCCTATTATATTTTGACATTATTTGAAGATAACTCCTGCTCCTGAAGAATATGGATATTAGAATGAATATGTTCAGCCAACTTGCCTATTTATTTATTCCAGTGGGTACACTTGGCAGTGGCAGATACTTCCCACCTAAGCGGTGGCTGTTATGTATAGGAAGTGTTTTCCGTAGTTGAATCTTTTAGGGTCAATTTTGGTTGTCTTGAAATCATATGAAAGAAATGTAAAATTTGGAGATAAAAATTTTCTTGTGTTTTGGTTGTTCAAAAATTTATTGAAAGGAAAGTTTATTTTTAGTAAAAGTAAATCTATATGAAAATTTTACAAAGTGATATTTTCTTGTGAAAAAAATTGGGGAAAATTTTGGGAGACATGGGAAAGAAATATTTCATTTTCATCATTTTTTTCAAACATGTAAGAGAAATTTTTAAAATTTACATGTCATTGCATTTTATTGCATTTCCATTTCCAATGATTTTTTTTCATTTATGTTATTTTTATGCCAACTAAACGGACCCTTAAATGACATGCGGACTTCTTTTGATAATCAGATTTTGTTAGCTGCAAGGAACATATATCCGGTGCTATCAAAGCTTTCATTGGCATTGGAAAAGGTATTTTATTGTTGTAGCATTTTTTAGGATGTTTATATTGTTAAATTGTTAGAATTTTATTATGTTCTTGATAATTGATGATTGTGGTAATTGCTTCAACCATTATTGATCACAATGGAGCTGCATTATCAACCATTAGTCTCTTTTTCAGAATTTATTGGTGACTAGCACTTTGCCCATATGTATGGAACCTTATCCAACTGCCTCAGGGATATTAGTCGACTCTGGAATAAAGCCAGAACAAGTTCAACCAGCACTCAATGGGCAGGCCAATGGAGGGGAGATTGATGAGGAGATGTTAGACGCAGAGGAAGAAAACAAGGTCACCGAGCCAGACACAAGAGATAGTATGGCTGCAGCTGCTGCTCAGGAAGCGGTTACAGAACTGCCCTCACCTACGGATGGGCAGACTGATCAATCTTCATAGCGATAAAAACCAATTTTCCTCGACCAGAATTTTTTTTATTTTGATTTAGTTTTTTTTTTATAATCAAATGATATCTTTCATATCACTTATAAATTTTTTAAGTTTAGTTAAATATTTTATAGAATTATTTTTTAAATATTTTTAATGATATTTAGTGCATAAATTAATAAAATTTATTAATTTTTATCTATGTAATTATATTTTTGTATTAGTTATTTTATTTTATTTTTAATGCTATCGTTCGATTGACCATTTATTATTAAATATAGAGATTTAATTTTTTTTATAGATAGATTAAAATTATCTAGAGATTGATTTGATCTTAGGTAATTATTAAGTTCAAAAATTAAAATATTATTTTACATATATAATTTTATAGAAATATAAAAAAGAGGAATATATAATAAATTTACGATGAATTAAGAGATTATTATGAATAATTAATTTATATAATTGATGATCTAAATATATAATTTATACATAAAAATTATAATTTTAATCGTATAAAGCCCTAAATGAAATTAAAAATTTTAAGTTTATTATCTTTAAATTAATATTTGACTTGAATATTTAATTTTAAATTAATTTATTTTAAATTTATAATTTAATTATTTTAAATTAATTTTTATTTGAGTATAATTAATTAATTATTTTTTATAATTAAAATATTTTATTATTAATTTTTCGTGGGATGATACTATTTTATCAAAACATTAAAAGGTTAATTAGTTAAGCCTAGATTCACGTCACGGAGTTGAATATCTATATACAATTGTTTTTTTTAAAGGACCACTATTTTTATCTAGGATTTTAGCCAAGAATACTTCGTGTTAATTAAATAGTGGCATCACAATCCAACCATGCAAAACTAGAAATTGGTTTGTACTATAATATTTTTTGTGAACTCAGAATTGTAACAAGGCTAACTTTTATTCTTTTCTCGATAAATTATATTTTTTTCATTTTCTCGAGAAAGTGAAAGTTCATCCATTGCTTGCAGCTTACAAATTTAATTGGAGTCATTAAATAAGGCCGGTTTGACTCAATATTTTTTACTAATTGTTGGGCCTTTTAGGTATTTTAAAAGAACCTACAATAACTAAAATTAATTTAAATAATAAAATTTTTCTATTAATTTATATATAATTTATTAATATCATCTATGATCAATTTAAGATAAATATAATAATTTTTTTTTAGATATTGTGTGACCCTGCAACTATTATTGTGTGACATCTCTCCTTAATTCATCAGATAAACCTATGAATGAACATCATAGGACAAACTTTATTTTAATTATTAAATAAACATGATCCTACTTGGCTGTGATACTAATGAGACTCACCCAAAGGGGTTTGCAATAATTAAAGGAGAATTCAACAAGTGTCATGGGCTTATCTTAATTTAAAAATTACTTAGTGAAATAAGTTTTTTTATTATCTCATATACAAGTTAGTAAGATCATCCACAACGACTGATATAAGATAAACCCAATACAAATCTCTCCTAAGCATGGTTATCCTAATACAAATCTCTCTTAAGCATGGCCGGCTCACTACTGGTGGGCAGCAGTGAAGACAAAACGCTGGAAGGAGCATACATATGTAGATGATCTATGGGGTTATATACTACTTCACCAAAGAAAAATTATGAAGAGTTGAACTTCTTAATATGTTCAATACTAACGGAGATAACATCAAAATCTCCTCACACTAGTTCAGATGACCCAAGAGCATTCATTTGAAGTAAAATGATGCATGGGATTTTAATCAAGGTAGGTTGACGTCGGCGTCGATGGAGGAGACAACCTGTTCCAGCTTATTGTTGGTCGTTGAGGACTGGGATTTGGCGTCGGTGGTGAAGGCAGCTGACCTTTTCCTTCCACGCCACCACCAGCAATCCCACCGTAATTTACAACTGGTACTTGATCTGTGGGGAGGAGAATGATTTTGGGCATGTCCATCTCTTGAGGTATCACTCGGGCGATGCTTAATGGAGCAGCTTCCAATAAGAGAAGAGTAAGCAGAACCAGAGCCGGTAGAAGCACCGACCAACGTCGAAAACTCTCCATTTTGAGAGGTTGACACTGCAAACTATGTGGTAATGGCCTATATTTAGATAGAGAAACAGGCTGTGCCAAGCTCTGCTATATATATCAGCGCATTGATAAGATCAGAGTACTCCTAGCCATGACAAGATTATTTAAATGGCTCTCTTGATGCTTTTGACTGGTTGGCTTGGAAT
The DNA here is from genome assembly GCA_032619315.1 of Piper longum. NCBI lineage: Eukaryota > Viridiplantae > Streptophyta > Magnoliopsida > Piperales > Piperaceae > Piper > Piper longum. The sequence continues at coordinate 10,847 of JAVDBV010006263.1, forward strand.
TGGAGTTTAAACTATGAGGTCAATAACAATATTTTGCATGCAAACCTGCTTTCCCAATCAATATTCAACCGTAGCCGTAGGGGTAGCTAGCAAGCTAATAGTGAGTTTTAGTTTTTTTTTTTTTCTCGGCATGACAGTTTTAGCTATAATCACAAAAAAGGAACTTTGAGAAGCAAGAGTATTCCTTTTGGCGGTAGCGACTGCAGGTTGAATGCATGATCAATTGAAAGGTTCAGTTGATATATGGTGATTGCTGGTTAATTTGTAAAGAAACAGGTGTGAACATTAATTCTAGCTTCCACATGACATGCTTATGACCAAGAAGAGTTTTTGAAGAGTATACTATATATATATATATATATATA
>JAVDBV010006264.1:0-10563 GCA_032619315.1 Piper longum
TATATATATATATATATATATATAGTAGTGTTTGCTTATAGGCATGTTGAGATGATCATCAAGAGCCTCATTTGGTACAGTTTGGAAAAATAGTGAGGTTTCAAACATATCAAGGTTTTGGACAAGATACGGTTGGGTCACTATATACTGTTGCTAGTTTATTAGCATAGTTTGGTACTTTGGTAGACAAGTTCCGGTTCGCGATAAGCATGAATATCATCACCAATACCTTTAGTTAAATTCGCCATTCCCTCTTGTCGGACTGATTCTGACTCGACTCACGAGATGAATACGGATGAATAACACTAATTTGGTACTATGTAATAAAGGACGTACGTGGACAATTTGTTCATAAGCAACAGAGTTATGAATGCACAAGCGTGTTGATCTTTGAGCTCCACTAATTGGTCGAGATTCATTATATATATATATATATATATATATATATATTTATACACACACCCAGTTGGTAGATACATAATAGTAATAATACTATGTTCCGAAAATTTAGCATTATAACCACGTGACGAGCAAAGAAAATAAATAAAAATTGTAACGGTTTAACCATTCCAAATTAACCACATCAAGAGTTCCACTGAGAGATGTCAACAGATTATTAGGTTTCCTCCAAAGTGATTCAAAACTATTTTCTCTCTTTATTTGAAGTTGCAATACAAATATTTAATTATAAAACAAGAATGTAAATATCCAGTGAACTGGTTCATCAATGACCAAATTAGGGATCACCGACTTGGTTTGGGGATCCCGTCTTAATTTTTGAGATCCCCCACATTACAAAAAAAAAAAGGAAAATCGGCCCCCAATAAAAAAATTGTGGAACGTTTTAATTAGGCCACACTTCTTGTAGGAGTCATGGAAACAGACTTTAACATTATTTCTTTATTTGTAGGTTAATATGTATTTATTTTTTATTATTTTTTCATGCTTAAAATTATATAAAAACTTTTTGCCACCCACCACCTTACTTTCTATAACCACTAATTTTCTCCACGATTTTATAATATATTTTAAATATATTAGGCAGTGGAAAAAATATGAGATTTTTATAGTGTCGTAAGAACAACATGACGTATAGAATTCATAAACCCTAGTAAACTTAAATCCTACATCTAATAGTATTACCAATACTGCAATCAACTCCAGAACTGTACACATACTCCTTTCTTTTATTCTTTGTTTAATCTTCTGATATATATATATATATATATATATAGGGGATTTAATATTGAGATAATGAATATACATAACAAATTAGATCGAGAATATCTAATTACACATCATTATCACCGTGCGATCCTAAACCATGATAATAAAAAGCTAATGTTCAATTGTAAGGACCCACAAATCATAAGAAAATCTAGGATTGTACAACAACATGTGTGATATTTGTCTACTAAATTTACTTGTAGTTTAAAAATTCGAAACTCAGATTTTACTCATTAATTTTGCTTTTTATCATTTTTATTTTATTTTTATGATTAGTATAATATATATATATGTGATAAAGGCTCTTTTTCGATGTGTTATGGATTAAAGTTGACTCGAAACTGGCTAAAAGTTATTTATATTAAAATATTAACTATGTAAATAAAAAATTATATAAAATTAGTATATATTATTTTTTTACACTTAAAATTGATAAAGATGCCACTTATATTATTTTAAAATATTGATTTAACTAATATTAAATAAAAATAATATATTTTGATAATTTTTATGATGTCACTCGACAAGTCAATTACTAAATGAGACAATATTAAACCGGGCAAGTTATAGAATTAGATAGTTTTTGGAGAGAAAAAAATTACAGATTATGAATTTACTGAATTAGGAGTAATATAGAAGCTGGGAGGTATGAAATCTGTATTTGTTTCCGAGTCACTAGTAGTAGAAAATAAGGGGGAGATGGGATTATTAGTTTTGCAGGAGGGGAAGGTTGTCGGTCAAAAAGGAGGGAATACAAATCACTGTTGATGCGTCAGCCTTTCCAGCAGTTTGGTTCCCTCCCCTTGACATTCATGTCTCTCCCAGACTACTCCCAGTTGCATCACCATTACACACATCTCCCACTTCCCGCCTCAATCACCCGCAACCCCAAGATGAAGAAGATCATCACCCCCAAATAACTATTGATCTTAACCGGTTCCTGCGTCAAGGGAGAGAGAATGTGTGTGTGAGAGAGAAGGGTACTGAGAGCGTTGCGCGTAAGCAATCATGACGACGAGAAGCGAGAGAAGGAGAGAGATGAACGCCAAGCTATGACAAAGAAATTGAGTGTTGTAATGGGCCCAAGCGCCAGAGTGAAAACTTGGGTCTGCTTTTTATGTGGACGACATGATCCGTTTCTCCCGCTTCTCCTCTTCTCGCTGGTGTAAACTGCAAAAGTGAAGGAGCTGAAGTGGGCGGCAGCTCAACTTCTCGGTGGTGGGGGGCGATGGAGATGCAGGGCGAGCAGTACCTTAGCCAGCTCCTGGCCGCCGGCGCCGGACGGCATGCACACTTCCCCTCGTTCTCCCACCTCTTCTCCGGAGCCCACCGGAGCCCGCCTGCGGTGTCAAATGACTCCAACGGCGCTGCCGGTGGTCACCACTATGATGCTCAGATGGTGGGCATGTGTGGTGGGCAGGTAGGTGCTGATCACGCCGGTAGCAGCTGCTATAGGAGTATGGAGTCGTCGCCGGCGGGGTTTGAGATGGATAATTCGGTGTGGGATGGTGGGAATGGGAGATGGCCGAGGCAAGAGACTCTGGCCCTTCTGGAGATCAGGTCTCGGCTTGATGCAAAGTTCAAGGAAGCTAATCATAAAGGACCACTCTGGGATGAGGTTGCTAGGTAGGTCTTTCACTCTCCCCATTCCCATTCTCTTCTTTGTTTACACTATGTATCAGTCAGTTTTACAGTTTTTAAGGCTCTAGAACTTCTTATTCCCCTCCTCCTTCACTGTCTCGACTGTTTCTCGTCCTTGAGCTATAGGTAATTTGCAGTATTGTTAAAATAATTTTGTTTCCCTTCATGTGCAATCTCCTGTTTGAGGCGAAACGAGAAGCATTTAATTTGCTTGAAGAAATTGCTCGAATTCTTGCACATGACCTTGCCTTTTAATTAGTGATATTGGAAGTATGATATTTGACAAAATGCTTACTTAGGATTACTTCATTTTTTGCTAGTAGAAACTAAAATTCTTGTAGGTACTCCTGCTTATGAGTACTGTTTGGTGGTCGAAGCATCATCAGTTCTTAACACTCAAAATAGTCACCTGTAATGTTGTTTGGGCGTTTGCAAGTTTCATTTATTAGGGCACCATGTTATGTCTTCTGTTGTGCTTTAGTTGGAGCTACCTTAGCTTGCAGAACTTTGTGAATTGCTTTCAAATTTTTAACAGCTTTTTTAAGTTGAAAGAAGCACCCAATGACATATATGGTATGACTATGAGTCGTCTTGTCTTTCGCACTCTAGGGCTAGCAATGTGACGAGTGTCTGATATCTGAAATTAATTTATCTAGTATCGCAGTTTTACTGAATTCCCAATTGAAAGTGTGTAAGCTTTCAACTTTTCCATGGATGATCATTTCTTTACTACATGGCTGCATGTTATTGATGGCCATACACAAGAATTAATTAAGCGGTTATGTGTCTAATTTTTTTTAAAAAAAAACAAAACCAAAAATCAAAATGTGTACATTCTCGGGCTCGAGTATTAGTACCCCTTGCATCCTCCTGCAGAAATCTAAGTACATTTCTGATCAGATTAGCTAAACTTGTACTTCACTGGTTCGTGTGTGGAGGTGATAAAAATTAACTTCAGCCGTCTACAGAATTTATTTGTATAATAATATTCATGTCTGAAGACTGAACATTTGCTTCCTGGGTTGTAGAAAGTGACAAGACATAGGGACATCATTGTCTTGAGCGTTCATGTCCGTGTTTTTGTCGTCCTTGCCGGGCTTTTTACAACTGATAGACGTCCGAAAGCTAGCTGTTCTTACTCGGGATTCGAATTTAACTTAACTTTTTATGATAAATATCTTAAAAACATTTCCTACAGTAAACGTCGACCCAATATATATACACATTGTTAGAATATAATATACTAACACACATAAACTGCACATTTTAATTATAAAGAGTGGAAGTTGATCTAATATACTGCTTGGTCGAACAAGTAATCATCAAATGAATGTTTGGTGCAGGATATTGGCATCGGAGCATAGTTACCAAAGAAGTGGCAAGAAATGCAGGGAGAAGTTCGAGAACTTGTACAAGTACTACAGAAAGACCAAAGAAGGGAAGGCCGGAAGACAAGATGGCAAGCACTACCGATTTTTCCGGCAGTTGGATGCTCTATGTGGAGAGAACAGCGGGCATGGTGCAGAAGCCAACACTCTCCCAATTAACCCTTATCTTCATGTTAGCAACTCGGTCTCTATACAGGCCGTGATCAACCGTGAAGCACAACAAAGTCATGAGCAGATAGTTTGCGAGGGCCTTAACTTGTCTGATTCTTCCGGCTTTGAGGATTCGTCCTCTGAGGAAGCTGAAGTATTTACAGAAAATGATCACTCTTCTATGAGCAAGAAGGAGGATTTGAAAAGCCAGAAAAGAGGTCGGAAGAGCTGGAAATCGAAAATAAAGGAATTTATCGAGTTACAAATAAAGAAGTTCATGGAAATGCAAGAAACTTGGTTGGAGAAGATGCTGGCCACCCTCGAGCATAGGGAGCAAGAACGTCTCAAGAGAGAGGAAGAGTGGAGGAAACAAGAAGTGGAGCGGTTAGAACGAGAGCACAGGTATTGGACAAGCGAGCGAGCATGGATTGAGGCTCGGGATGCTGCTCTAATGGAGGCCTTACACAAGATGATCCAAGGAGGCCAGCTCAACAATCTAACTTCGGAGGAAGTAGGTGCAGCCATGGACCAATTCCATGAAGCTGCAGGCCATGATAACCATGAAAACGAGAACGGCAAGAGAAATGACCCGTCATTAGATTGCACCATAAATGGTAGAAAATGGAATGAATCCGAGGTATCATGCTTGATCAAGCTCAAAGCCAATGCAGAGTTGAGATTTGAAGAAGGTGATGGATGTTCGGATCAAAGCGGGCTTTGGGAAGTAATCTCGGCTATGATGAATTGTCTGGGGTATGAAAGGAGCTGGAAGAGTTGCAAGGAGAAATGGGAGGAAAATGCCAACAAGGATTGCAACAAGAAGAGGAAAGAGAATTCCAGAACTTGCATTTCCTCTCCCCATCATATTGTGGAGTCTTTCTATGAGCGAGCCAGCTCTGGAGATTGTACCACAGAAAGTGATCAGATTAACAAATTTGGTCACAAGATGATGAGTACCGGACCCTCCTCCTCTGCTTATAACAGTGTGGGAACAGTGACACAAGATGGGTGCATGGACTTTCTGGCCGTGGGTGGCAGTGGTGAAAGCTTGTGGGAAAGCTATGGCGTGAAGCTTACTGACAAGGACGAGAATTCCAACTGCTAGTTGCCCAAGTTCTTGAACTTTGGGAAGCTTTTATGAAATCAATCTGAGATCATAAATCTGAAGATTAACTACTGATCATGCAGGTGCAATTTTACGAGGCGACATCCATGCATGCGTCTTGATCGACGAGATGTCAGAAGGGTATGTGCACTTTCAAATGCAATGCTTCCATATGCAGTGATAGCGTAGTACTGTCTGATAAGGCCACCTCTTCTGAAATGAATCGAAGATGGGGAAGATTGCATGCGCTGGTGATAGACGTTCTAATTAATTTAGTTAATGAAGTTGTGTGATCCTTCCAATTATCATCATTATTATTTAAGGTTACTGTTGTGTGGTCTCTGTACGGTGAATTATGTGGATTTCCATAGTTTCCAACGTTAGTTTGTTTAATTAGATCACTAACTTGGAGAAATATTGGGTCCAAATTGGTCTAGTGATAATTATATAATGTTGTAGTTCGTGGCTTATGCTATTCAGCCGTGAGAGTGGTTTCAAACTTTCTGTCAGCGTTAAATTGTGTACTGATCTGCATTACTTTAGCCCCCGTATGTTTGCGACGTAGCTATGCGCGCGGTTGGGCCTTCAAGGTTCACCAACGTACCTTTTAGTATGGTGCGTTAGTTATGTACAATCACTGCTTCATGTAGCCTGACGAAAACAGAGAAAAGGTAAATGAAAAAAATAATATTAACATAGGATTTATGAAGTTTGATGATGTACTTACGCTTCGTCTAATCACGATTTTTTTGCCAATTAGTATAATCAGGATTTTTTACTATATAACAGTTGGAGAAAATTTTAAGCCCTCCGACCTCCCAGTCTCACATTAGTTAACAACATCTTATCTATTATAATAAGCTCCATAACAACACCGTCCATATTAATTTCCACATAAAATTTACGCATATATATGGAAGAAAAGCTATATTATAAAATGATTTTTTTTTCAGGGGGACGGTTGGTGTAATGAGGAAAAGTAAAGACTTATATAGGGCTAAAATTTAGAAAAAGTTAGTTCAACTCACCGGTTATTGCGCGCATTGAAAAAAAGAAAATTAATTAAGCTAATTCTTCACAATTTATTATCTATGACCCGATTGCAAATTAGAACATGCAATGCACGCAATTAATTCCTCGGCCATGATCTTGCTCAATTCAGTATGATTTCACATTCTTCGGTTCGATTAGTGAACCGATCTCGGCTGCTTCCCCTCACAATACGTTAAGATCGTCTGATTTCGCTATGGCAAGGGTTTTAGGATAAAATACAACATGTTTAGGTTGATTGTAAGAGTATATATTGTCAAGCCCTCTGGGCAGTAAATCATGAACTGTACCCAAATCTGTTCCAATCTAATTGTATTTTATGTTTGGTTAAGGCCTCAATTAGGCCGAGATGGTTATGTAATCGAAAATATCTACATTTTAAAAGCTAGTATCTTTTCCCAAAGAAAGCGCAAAAAGCTATTATAAAATTCAAAATCTATTACTGCTTCACTAGGAAGGGATAATTAAATGGCTAGATTGGTTCTCTTGTATTGGATCTTGTATAAATTCCAAGATCCAATACAATAGAGATTTTCCGTGTTTTCTCAGGGTATCAGAGCTATGGTTTATGGTTTTCCATCTTTTCGTTATTATGGATCTGAAGCTTCGATCGAGAAGTATTTCTTCTCAAGCTTGTGTCTCTTGCTTTAATCCTTGCTGGTTTGATTTTACTGACTCCAATCTTTTCTTTTTGTGATCGGAAAGATTGCGTTTATGCTTGCTATGGCAAGTTTATCGAGAACAAGTTCTGTTTCATTCCCCGCTTCTGATTATCCTTATCCAAATCATGTTAATGTGTCAAACTTCGTTAACATTGTTCTTGATTACAACAATTATCTGCTTTGGGAGGATCAAGTACCGAATTTGATTGATTCACATAATTTTAGACCTTTTATTAATGGAAAAATTGTTGTTCATGTCAAGGTAGTTAATGTGACTTTTCCTGATGGTTATGTTAAGGAAATCGATAATTCTGACTATGTCTCTTGGCAACGATCTGATAAACTGCTGAAAGGTTGGATTACAAGTACTCTAAGCAAAGATATACTGTATTACATTGTTGGCCTAGAGATTTCCTTTGTTCCATAGAACACTTTTGAACATTTGTGTGCTAATTCATCTTTTGTGCGAGAGTTCTATCTTCAAGAACATCTGCAACTGAATAAAAGAGAAAATATCAAAATCTAGAGGCATATGTGTGCAAATTCAAGTCAATTTGTGATGAACCGTTGGGAACCCCTACCTGATGAAAGAAGATGCTTCTGTTTAAATTATGGATTAGATAGTGACTACTAGATGTTCACAAATATGATGTTGAGACCACCTATGCATCAGATATCTAATCTGATTGAAATGCTACAATCCTTTGAGTCTCGAATATTGATTACAACTGCAGCTTCTCAGACTACGCACTCAAAGCAGGTGGCAATTGTCTCTCAAAGGAACAAGAAATCCCAGTCTAGTTTTTTAGAGAAAAAGAAAGAATTTACCTCTCAAAATAGAGGTTTTCAAGCAGTCGTGAAATATCAACCGAATCAATTCCAAAACCAAACTAATGTTACTTCGGACTCTCCTCTCCTTGGCCTAGGAACTCAAGATATAAGTCGAAGCTGAAGTTTCAATGCAAGATTTGTCATCGATTTGGCCACACTGCTAACAGATGATACAAGAGGTATAACAAGAGCTACATGACCCATCTATTCACCAAGCATTGTCAGCTCTAAAGATCACTGAATTTGAATTTGAAGACTGGATCCTTGATGAAGGTGCATCATCTCATATGTCTGGTAATTCTTCTTTGTTTTCTTCACTGCAAATTTCCTCTGGTGCAGACACTGTCATGATAGACAATGGTACATTCCTGTCAATCAGCCACATTGGTACTGTTTCTCTACAGACTCCATCTGGGACTATTGAATGCTCTGCTTGTTCCTTGTAGCAAAACTTAATGTTTACAAATCAATGTACAACTGAGATGCCTTTTAATTTTAAATTAACTACTCAAAACAATCAAACAACATGCTTTCTTTTCCAACAGAGAAAAAGGCAGTGACTACTCTACATGGCATAGAAGACTTGGACATAGCTCCTCTCAATTTTGATTTTCTTTGGAATCTCGAAAGTTGATTTCTTTTTTCGGTAGTTCTACGTCTAATACTGTTTGTTAAGCTTGTCGATTAGGAAAGTTGAAAAGACTTCCATTTAGTGCAACTAAAAACTATTCTCTTCATCCTATTGATAGAGTTTGTTGGGGCCTGTGGGGTCCTCCTGTAACTCTTGGAAGGGTTTCAGGTTTTATGCTAGTTTTGTGGATATGATTGTACTAGGTTTGTGTGGTACTATCCAATGAGAAATAAATCTGATTTTTTCTCAATCTATATGTCTTTTGAAAATATGATATATAATCAATTTAAAAAGAAAATTAGGTGCTTTAAGACAGATGGTGTAGACATATTTTCGTCTGCTAAGCTGAAAGAACATCTTGATGCTAATGTAGTTATTCAGCAACTCACTTGTCCCTATACTCCACAACAAGCAGGTGCGGTTTAACGCCATAGGTCCATTGTTGAAATTGATTTAACACTTCTTTTTTAATCCAAATTGAATATATCTTATTAGACTGAGGCTTTTCAAATAGTTGTATATCTATTGATTAGACTCCCTACGAAGTCTTTGCAGGATAATATGCCTCCTATGAGAAGTTTACCAAGTCTCCAAGCTACACTGATTTTAGGGTGTTTGGATGTGTCTGCTATCCATGCCTGCGATCCTATCTTCAACACAAATTCCAGAGCAGATCTCTTAAGTGCATATTTCTCTGCTATACCCCTAATTAGAAGGGGTACAAGTGCCTTCATCCATCAATTGGGAGAATTTTTGTGTCACGGCATGCCAATTTGATGAAGGGACTTTTGACCTACAATCTGTTGTCCAAGAACAAAGAACAGATTTCACCTGTCAGAAATCCTTTCCGAGACATGCTTCAATGTGTATGATGCCTTCTTCATCTCAAGAGTTACAATCTGCTCCAAATACTTCTGTTCATATCTTGCCTGAATCTCCCATAATCAATGCTTCATCAAATGCACCCCTGATGTTTGGGAGCCTCACCTGAAACCTGCTCAATGTCATCCTATGACAACAAGAGCCAAGGCAGGAATTGTAAAACCTAATCCCAAGTATGCTTTGTCTACCCAATAGCTGGTTATCACTGAGCCAACCACAGTTAAAGAAGCCTTGAAGCATGAAGGTTGGGTCCAAGCTACTAAGTCTGAAATTGAAACATTAGAAAATAACAAGATCTGGACTCTTGTTCCTAAAGAAAAAAATTTGCATTTTATAGGAGTTAAGTGAGTGTTTAAGGCTAACTATAATGCTGACAACTCTCTTGACAAGTTAAAGGCAAGGCTTGTAGTTAAGGGCTTTAATCAAGAGGCAGGTATGGATTATTTAGAGACATTCTCATCAGTTGCCAAACCTGCAACTGTAAGGTTACTTCTCGCATTGGCTACAGTTAAAAGATTGGCAAGTATATTAACTTGATATTAAAAATGCCTTTCTGAATGGAGTGCTAACTGAAACTATTTATGTTGATCAGCCACCTGGTTTCAAACACAAACATCTTCCAGATCGTGTATGCAAGTTGCGTAAAGCACTCTATGGCTTGAAACAGGTCTTCGTGTCTGGCTTGAAAGGTTTAGTTCCTTATACATCAATAATTCTTTGCCTCTTCTATTGATTCATCACTCTTCATTAAAAACTTTGATGGGCACCTGTTAGTTCAATTGCTCTACGTTGATGGCTTGCTTATTACTGGTAGCTCATCTTCAAAGCCGTTGGAGTTTCTATCTGTTCTCAAAAAGGAATTTGTCATGACTGACATGAGGTTTGTGCACTACTTTCTTGGTGTTAAAATCACCAAAACTTTCTCTGGACTATTTCTATCTGAACAGAGGTATACACAACAGTTGTGACATGAAGGGGTGGGGGGGGGGGGGGGGG
>JAVDBV010006268.1:0-11973 GCA_032619315.1 Piper longum
CGTGACCGGCATCAGCTCAGTACACGTGTTCTGAAATACACTCAACTCGAACCGACGGCTGAACCGATCGGCTAACGACTATAAAACCGTGACTCGAATCACGTGTTTTACAATGACAGCCCATGAGCTTTGAATGGTCATGTCAGAATGGACCTGACAGGCTATAATTTCATAATGGATATGTTAGAATGGACCGGACAGCCCAGAAGCTTTGAATGGTCATGTCAGAATGGACATGGCAGACCAGAATTTCATAATAGACATTTCAAAATGGACTTGACAGCCCATGAGCTCTGAATGGTCATGTAAGAATGGACCTGACAGGCCATAATTTCATAATGGACATGTCAGAACGGACTTGACTGGTCATGAGCTCTAAAGGGTCATGTCATAATAGACCTGTCAGGCTATAATCTCATAATGGACATGTCAAAAGGGACCTAATAGCCAAATAATGTCAGAATAGACCTGATAGCTGGACATATTAAAATGGACCTCACAGCCAATAATAGACATGTCGGAATGGACCTGATCTCAGAATGACCTAAGAGATAATGAATAGGATTTTTAATTGACTTGTTTTATTTAATTATACGGATTAGTGTTTTAATCACTAACGTGAAATTGCTTCTGCAAGTTAGTAGTTAGAACTAAAGACTAAGAGACGATTGGGTGGCTCTTCTACCAACTCAGGTGGCGAATGGATAATAAGCGTACTTCATTTTTACTCTCTTGTGTTATAAATGTGGCTATGAGAAATGGCCCGAGACTATTGGACGATTATTTTAATGAGTTAGACTTATTTGCTTTAATAGAAATTATGTTGCGAATGGATAATAAGCGGACTTCATTTTTACTCTCTTATGTTATAAATGTGGCTATGAGAAATGGTTCGAGACTGTTGGACGATTATTTTAATGAGTTAGACTTATTTGCTTTAATAGAAATTATGTGACATTTAAGTAACACCCGGCCCGGTTAGGGCCGGTTGATTTGTTAAATTTTGAGTAACACCTGGCCAAAAAGACCCACAATATTATGAAAAATGACGAGTCGTTACCATTAAATTAGCTTTAATATCTCATCCACCCCAAGGTTGAGAAGGCACTAACCCACATAGTGGATTGCTAGCCTGGCTAGCATCCCACTAGGTGAAAGAAATGATTCACACCCATTTATTCTCCGTATTTGACTACTAAAAAAAGAAGTAAAATGCCAATAGGATATTCCACTAACTTATCGAAGTCTTAGCAACAGCTCCCAATTTGATCGGCTCATAAGGTTGGCTAAACACTTAAGTCAAGCACTTAGGTGAAAAACACTCTGGCTATAGATTCACACATCAGTTAAGGTATATATCATCAAAATAAACAAATAATGAGATTATATTTTAACCCATAGTAGGGATATAAATAGATTATTAAAGACAAAATAATCTATTTATGTAACAAATTAAAAAATTCGGAATTTAAAAAAAAATTGATAAAATTTTTAACATGTTGGATTAAACCTGATTATCAAGCTCCACTTAGCGGCGAGTTGTATTTCTTTAAGATTACTCAACTTGAAACTCAAATCAATGAGGTCTGTCTCAGTGGTGGGAATCAAAATTCTAATCGATCTATAAACTAAGTCAGCACTGAGTTGGGCAAAACTAGGGCTGATTCGGTTCGCAATTCCTTCCAACACATGTAGTATAGGTTGATGCATAGTTTTAAATACAGTACATTTTTAGATAGTATAAGGTGTAATGGTTTAATCGGGCTGAACTAGGTTGAACCTCGTTGAACGTTATTTTAAATTTATATATAAAATATTTCATTAAATTTTATAAATATATTTTATCATTAATATTTTTATTAAATATTGACCAAAATATCTTAATTTTCAACAAAAAATTAAATTTTGTAAAAAAATTATACTAAAAATTTAAGTACCGATTAAAATAGTACAAAAAGTTAAATTGTACCAGATTTGAAGGCACTAAGCGATCTACCAGGTAAAACCAATTGGCACACGAAGCTAATTGGGTTCCTAGGTTACGAGGGGCGAGTTCCAAGTTCCGACTCAATAACCACAACGACTTTTACGAGCCTACATCGTAAAAGCCACCAGGCGATTTAAGTGGATTCACTTTCGTGTAAATCCGTCCCTGAATCGGCCCACTCCAAGAGATCCCGCCCAATCAACGAGCGGGTTAAATATCGTTATAGATCGGTTTTTATGCTAAAATGACAAATATATATTGACAAATTCGATATAAAGATAAAGAAACGATGGGCAAATTGGGTAATAAAAAGAAATAAGTACCCCTAAAATGCTCCTTCATCCCCTTAACCTGTGGCCGCCACGGCCGCCCTTTCCCCATCATTGTCGAAGGTGAACAATTCAGCTCGCAACCCCGTCGTTAGCCGGCACCCCTGCTTCCAACTCCGCCGTTAGTCAGTACTCCCTTCTGAACGTTACGCTTGATCCCAACCCCGCCGCCGTCAGTCAATCCTCTCGAACACCGCTGTCAAGTTGGCCAAGCATCTTCTTCCTTGTTAGGTAGAGTTGTTTTTTTTTTCTTTTTGGTGATAGTCAATATTGTTGCATATCGATAATTCATAAAATTCAATTCAGATTTTATTTGTTGTTAATTTCTGGAATTGATTGTGTCTATTGCATGTATGTAGTTTATGCATATGAATTATAATGGTTATAATAAAATTGTTGCACTTTGGAGATGACAGTTGTGTTGAATTAAATTTTTTTTTGATTTTCCCACTTGTTTGAATCCTGGTGTGTTTTCAGAAATCAGCTTCTTATTAATATTTATATAAGGAAGTTAAGATAGATTTAATTTACACATTATTTTTTTTGTATTGAATATATAAAAATATTTAATACAAGTTTTCACATCATGAGTTATATACGCTGGGACTTAATTAAGTATTTTCTCTTCATACATAGTTACAGGGTGAAGGAGATCTTAAGTGTTTTAGTTTGTCAGATCGAGTTAGACCATTTCAAAATGAACCTATTCTTGTCTGGATTTTATTGGTCCGTCCAATTAATTTTTTTTTTCCGCATTAGATTCAAGGGCTGATTCGATTTATGCAACTATGGCCTGCATTACCGTTTTCAGCTTCTCTAATGCACCATTTAAGTCTCCATCCATAGTCGCCAAATGAATCTTAATTCTATATATCATTCTCTCTTTGTTCTTGCTGCCAAAGTTAATTGATCTTCGTTTTTATTGCTTTTTGTTTTTTTTGACTGATTGCCCTTTTGGAAGTCTTCTATTTGCTCCGTTTCATTTGCCGATTTTGCTTTCCTTCGAAAGAGTTGTACAGTCATGACATGTTATGGGGAACAATTGATTGTGTATTGTTGTGCTATTTTTTATAACATGTTTACTATTCTTTTTTTTTTTTCGGGTTGTGGAATTTTTCTGTTTCCGATGCTTTAGCTTATTTTGGTGACTGTTAATTAATAAATGGGAGATGACTGTTTTATTTTTCACTGCTATACTTTTCATATTTCTTGATAGAATTGTGCTTTTATAAGAGAGAATTTACACTTTTGAAGAATGTGTTGAAAGCTGATTTCTCTTCCTTACAAGATAGCATGTACCCGTCGAGAGGTGGTGGCGGTTATGAGCAGCAGCAATATACATCACAGCAGGGATATGGCCAGGGAGTATGTATTTTGCAATTCTAAAACCATCATCCATTTATTTAACCGTTATTATAGTGCATGAAGATGAGCTAATTTTCATTTGGTCATCTAAGTTTGTGCAATCAGTTTCTGATGCAATTTCGTTTTTGGTAGGCTGCATCTAATTTTAGGTCACACCCTTCTCTTGAAAGCCATTATGGAGGACAATACTCAATCTATGGAACGTCCAAGGCGAATATCAGTCAGCAGGTATTTAAATGACAAAATTTGTGTTTTTTTGTGGCCATGGTTATTTACTTGTATCATGTCGTTGAATATTAATTGAAGATTCCTTTTTTTTCCCAAAGCACGTTAATTGAAGATTCAGAAGTAGAGAATTATGTATTTATTTACCTTGAATTTTGACCTGATGTTTGTATCTGTTTGTCTAATTTTCTCGACCGATTGCAGGTTTCTGGAATGGGTTCTAAAGTAGCAATTACTTCTTCTGTGCATGGTCGTTCAGGGTATGGATCAGGTCTAGGAGATCCACCTGCTGTTATGTCTTCTTCCTTGGGTTCCGGCCTGAGCCTTCAAACCGATGAATATCTTCCTTCTTCAAAGTACAGCCATAGTGATCACTATGCCTCAATGAAGTCTGATTATGCTTCAGGTGAAAGGCGTCATTATGGTGACCACCTGACCCCTTATATGGGAAGGGATTTGAAAGCGGAGCAGGGTAGAAGATATTCAGATTCTGTTGGTCTTAGTCATCAGCATTTGGTATGTACTGATCTTACATTTTTCCTGATTTGCTACTTGATGCTGGTCCAACCTACCACTGATTTAACTTTCATTTTATCCAACCATGTTTGTTTTTTGCTGTAGTCTGAGATTCAGGAACATATGGATCAGGTAATTTCAGGAAGCAGCAGCTATGTTTGTTGGTTTTGTCACTGCTCTTTTTGTTAATGACACTTTAGTATTTTCCAATTTCCAGGCATCGCTTCTTCGACAACAGCAGCTTCTAAAAGCTCCGTCCTTGCAAGTTACTTCTGACCTAAGGATGCCTTTAGCAACCTCATCCTTGGATGGGAGTTCAAGGTACTCTCACATGAATTGCTGAAGTTGCCAGGATTCCTTTTCGCTGTTAGTTGGTTTTCCTGAATTTTCCCTCTTAGATTTTTATGTCACCGGCAAGCTTTGATGCAGGGAAATCGTATTATGGTGTGGCCTACGGTTTTGTTGTATAGATATGTCATAATAAATCTTACTGCACTAAGTAGAATATGCATTTTGGCAGACAAACTGATTACCTAGCAGCAAGAGCAGCAGCCATCCGCAATTCCCAGGATATCAGTCCTTACAGTCGAATTGATTCTGACCCTCGCAATTTTCCTGTACTTGGAAAGTCCTCATATGTGGATTCGCAGCCACCATCACTTCTAGGATCAGCCCCTCAGAGAAACATGGATGATATTATACATGCTCAGGGACCTGTTGGTGGAGTTTATGGGGTGGGCTTGCCTCCTGGTCGGGATTATGCTGCAAGCAAAGGGTTGCATGGCTCCTCAATCGATTCTGATTATGCTGGTAGTGTTCTATCACGTGGTGTGGTTTCAGGCATTGTTGGATCGAAGTCTGATGATCGTAATGGTGAGAGGAGCATCTTTCGCCGCGAATTGGAAATAGGGGAATTAGATCGTAGGAGGGAGCGCATGCATTTTCATGAGAGAGACAAAGAACGAGAGTGGGAAAGAGAACGAGAGCGACGAGAGCGTGAACGAGAAAGAGAACGGGATCGAGAACGAGAACGAGAGAGGGAAAGAGAACGAGAACGAGATCGTCTACGACGGGAGTTGGAAAGAGAACGTGAATGCAAGCGTTCTATTGAGCTTAGCCGTGAACGAACACCTGCCAGGAACAATATAGATCATCGTAGTTCGTCTCTAGTGAAAGATGAACGACCTGCACGAAAAGAGCCCCTGCCAATTAATGATGTCTCACTTAGGTGCATCGACCTTTTGTGTTTTTTTTTCATGAATCTTGTGAATAGACTTCACTTTAGTCTGCCACTCCTTATGGTGCAATCCATTTGACTAACTGTGTTGTTCTGTTATGCTGAAGGCGCTACTCCCCTGTTAGAGGAAAAGGGAAAGAATATGTTTGCAAGGTACAGCGATGGTAACCTATATTATCAAATTCTGTTGGCTAATTAGCCATGAGGATGAAGGGGTTCAATTTTGTTTTCCCTTGTCATTTGTGCTCGCACAGTTACGTGCCATTTCCCAGAATATGTTTCATTTCCAACAAACACAATCTTGCTTGTATTCAACTATCATGAGAATCCATTTTTTATTTAGCAAGTGGAATCCATGTCTCTCGCTTCTATATTCTTAATGAAACCTCTCCCTTCTATGTTCTTAATGACACCCCTGCAGTCTTTGTCAAACATGGCATGTTTTTGATCTTCTAGAATTCCTTAGACATGTTTTGATCTGGGCTTTGCAATCTGGATATGTATCAAAGAAGGGACGTCACAGAAAAGCAGGATTTGTTTGCCCTTTTTGTTTTGATTCAGAATGTTGATCAGTATTTTGTAATAACTTTGTAGATGGATTTCATTCTTTATCCTTCTCTGCTGCTATTGGTTACTCTTATTGCATAGTAGGTTGGCAAGTGCACTGCATTGTTCTAATTGCTATGGCTCTTGGACTCTTTGTGGGATAACTACAGATTATCTTTCCAGATTCTGTCTTTGCATATGTTAAGTTTTATGCATATGATGTATAATTCTTTTTCCAGGTTTTACCACACTCGCTAATTGATTTTGAAAGAGATTATATGTCTATAAGCAAGCGATATCCAAGGTTATCAATTTCTCCTGAATTCTCGAAGGTGATGATTCTTACTAGTTCTATAGACTAACCTAAATTGAGGTTATAGATGCTTTCCTGTTACTGACCACTATCTTTAATTCCTTTTAGGTTGTTGCTTACTGGCCGAAAAGGGATCTTGTTCTCTCAATTCATACACCTGTCAGGTATTTTGCAACGATTGGTCCCATTTAATGTACTTTTGATTGCTATTTTTTCCATTAGCCTATGACCAGTCTAAGAAATCTTTTTATGCTGTGTATTGATTGGAGCAGCTTTGAGCATGAGCTTATTGAAGAAGGCAATAATACTGAAAGGAATCTATCTGTGAAGACAGTGGTTGGAAAGCCAGAAAGTTATAATTATATTACTACTGTTTGGAATGCGAAGGTGAAGTTTGTACCACTGTTCTGTAATATTCAAGCAAATTTTGTTGAGTTTTATTTCCAAATGTTAAACCTGGCAAATACTTCATATTAGTAGGCTCAGAATTATCGAGAGAGATCTTTCTTATAAACCATCTTATTGTGTCTTTGTGCTTTTTACCATAATAAGTTGAATTTGGGACAAGTGGATGTTGGTCATTGTTTCATTTATTTTGACTATTGACTAATGATATTGTTTAATCAGATATATCCTCATGGGTCCTTTTCTTTATTTTGAAACATCTTTCTGCCTTCTTTAGGTCTTATTAATGAGTGGGATCAGTCCCAAGGCATTTGCTGAACTGTGTGCAGATGACAATGTTGATGATCGGATTCCTCATTTTAACAATATTCTTAGGTTTGCCATTCTTAGAAAGGATCGTTCACTTATGGCAATTGGAGGACGCTGGGAAGATGCCATAGATGGTGGCAATCCTTGTGTAGAAGATTCTGCATTGATTAGAGCAGCACTAAGGTAAGTCTTATCAGGGCTTCTGGTAGAGGAAGCATCATATAAGTACCATGAAATAAGTACTGCGAAACATTGTTTACGGTAAAACAAAACTGGAAATGTTTGACAGGTCAATGAATTGTAAACTTGGTCTAGTAGATAATTCATGTTTTTGCGGTTACACATGATCAGGAAATAAGCTTTCCTTGTGTTGTTGTCCTGGCAATTCCATACCTGGGAAGGGACAAGAATGCTTTTAGAATGAGGGAGCCTAACCCTGAGGCTGTCATTCTTCTTTGCATGGAGAAGTAGAGTTCATGGACTGATCCATCATGAATTGGAAGAGGTGGAAAAAGAAGAATCTCTACTTCTGGTAGCCTTGAGAGTTTGAATGGTCAGAATTGTGTGGCAGTTAATTAGTTAATAAATTTATTTTTCTTTTTGCTGAGTGGTTAAATTTGGCCTTCTTTTTTAGTTGAAATTTTGTGGCATACTTACGTGATCGATTTGTTTATCAAATATTTTATGATGAGTGAATGGTTTAAGTGTAGAACTAGTGTTGTTACCAAGCGGGTAGAGCAGGTACCCAAGCCATCCCTACCCAAAATTATAGGGTTCAAGTCCTGCTTAATGGTTTTGGGTTCAACGGTTCATATCCCCTCAAATACCTTTTACTTGGCTTGAATTCTTTAAATTGTCATGTTTTAGGTTGCTTTGTTTCAAAACTGTGTTTGGAGTTGTTGCATTGGTGGAAGACGAACATTATTATTTGTTGTTAACTTTTGATATAAAGGGATATGTTTCTTTCTAAGTTGTTTTTTTTTTGCCCTTCTCTTTCTTGAGTTTGAATTCGATGTGGCAATTTACATCTTGCGTCTCCTGTCTGTATTTCTTGTTTCCCAAGATGAGATAGTTCACCAGCTCTTGAAATTTCTCTGTTTTGGAAGATTAAAGTAAAAATGGAGTGTTAGTAAGTATAATAGTTTGAAGCCATGGAGCGATGATTTCTTATGAGTTCTATGGGTCTTCATACATTTTTATATAACTTCCAATGGATAAACGTTTAGTAACTTAAATCATTGAATAGTTCTTACTTAATGATGTTTGTAACTTTATGTGAATAATGCTGTTTGAGTATAATTTTAGTATTCTGGCCATTTATCAGGTATACAAAGGACTTTACACAAGTTGATTTGTCCAAATGCCAGTACTGGAATCGTTTCCTAGAGGTACATCGTTGCCAAGTAAAATTTATCATTTAATATATGGTTAAGAGAGTTGGTAACCCATGTGTGCATGACAATGAACTTGTTATCTTGATGATATTCATTCTACTAATTACTTTCAATTTACATTTGCACTTTGTTGTGATATTGTTTCACTTATTGCGTCTGCTTCAGTTTTCACCACCATTAATTTAAGGCCCTTTCTTATCTTTGCATGATTACTTGATTGTAATCCTCAAAAGTAGTCCAGATGCAGAGTACACCATATTAGGAAATCAAGCCAGTTATTTTGGACAAAAATAAAAAGAGTTATAGTACACATACAACTCATTAAGAACCACAGAAAGCTTCTGTCCCATTCATTTCATCATATATTAGGACAGAGAAGGATGTTATGTAGTCAATGATTTTAGTGGTATACATGGCAGGTTTGGCTAGCAAATTCATGATGGCCTAAGTCAAAGCTTGGGTCATGTTACCTTAATAGTGATTTCTGTGTGGGAAAAGAGACAAAAGGAGTCAAAAGAGGGGATGGAGAAGAATGTTGAAATTGACACTGACAAGGGAAGAAGAAAAGAGAAAAAATATAATACGTAAGGTAGAATTTTGTATCGACCAGAAAAGTGTGTCGAGGTTCATGCAGTCATGTAGATTAAGTTGGACCATTTAAAACTTAGATTTATATAATATCTGCTGAATGGGGATTTATAAAGTTTGAAATGAGCCTTGTACTTCTAATGCTTCCATCTTCATTCATGAAATTCCCTATACTACATGAATTTTGTTAACCAAAGATGCGTTTGTAATGAATGAATTTAAACTGTACATGAGGTGCAATTTCTGGGAAGCCAGGCTTGGTAGATTTCTACTTCTCTTCATCTTCTCATCATATTCTAATTTTATGCCTGTTAAGAATTATAGGTGACAGTTTCCTTTTTCTATAACTCCTCAAATTTGTCTTATCCATCGTTACAATGTATTTGTAGGAGATTTTTTTCTGCCCTACAATTTGTGGTATTGTTGGTTCACATGTCTTTATGAGTGTTCAAGATTAGTTTGTTTCTGCAGATACATTATGACAGAGTTGGCAAGGATGGGCTCTTTAGTCACAAAGAAATCACAGTTCTATTTGTTCCTAATATATCTGCATGTCTTCCTTCAATGGATACTTGGAGAAGTGATTGGTGTGCGGCAAAAAAGACTAAAGCTGAGAGAGAACAGTGTCAAATGTCCCAAAAGGAAAAAGTATATTACTGCTATTGGTTTTTCTAATAACCGCCACTTTATGTATAAAACTGTTCTAAATTGAAGTTGCTATATAAGGTGTAAAGTTTACTAAACATTCTTGTTTGTTCTGTCTGCCAGAGAGTGAACAACGCCAAAGACCAAAAAGGTACTAACTTTTAGTTAAACATCATGTGTTGACTCTCATTGATACTGCATTAGATAGGAACTCGTTTTTTTTTTCCCCACAGGAGAAAGCAGTCAAATTAAATGTGCTAAAAATGCTGAAGCTGCAAAAAGTTCAAGGGCAGAAAGAAAAAATGTTTGCGAAGAAAAGAAGATCGCGACAATGGTTGTTGGTGATACGGATAATGATGTGAAGAGCATGACGAATAAGTTGCAGGATGACTCAAAAGATGGTGAAGATAAAAGAACAGTTTGTCAAGTTGAGGCTAAAACTAATGGTGAAGGGTCTGTTGCTGGAACACCAAAAATTGTGAAGAGAAAAATTGTCAAAAAGGTGAAAAAAATCAAAGTTGGCAGTGGCGGAAACGGTAAAACAGAAATCAATACCGTTGAAAAGGATGAAACTGGTGAGGGAAGTGTGAAAGAGGGAGCAAAAGAGGTAGAGAGTCAACGTGCTACTGCAGGCACGGTGGGATCTGAAGATTGCAAATTGGCAGGAATTAGCGAGAAACCATCCAGAACAAGAAAGATAATTAGGAAGATTGCTAAGGTAAAGGTTGTTCATAAAGAAAGTAAAGATGCTGAAGACAAAAAAAGTGATGAGACACAAAATGAGAGTAAGGTGCCAGAGATTGCAGGTTTTTCCGGGGAGCCAAATCCTGGGGTCAAGAGAGCATCGAAGAGGAAGATCATTAGAAAGGTAGTGGCAAAGAAAAAAACATCTGAAGGTGAAGATGACTCGAAAGCAGTTGAGAAGAATCACACAATTGAAGGGGATGGGACCATGAAAGATAATACAAAGGTACCAAAACCCTTACAGGAACAGGATGCTTTGGTTGAATGTGTAGCCAGCAAGCAAGATATTACAATTGATGATGAGGGTAGCAGTGCCCCCAAAAAGAAGGGAGATTTTCGTAAAAGAACTACTAGTGCAACAAGTACTGTAGACATGAAAGAAAAAATGAAATCAGAATCAAGGGATGTTCACACTAAGGTATCAAAACTTTTACAGGAGCAGGACACTCTGGTTGAATGTGGGACAAATACAAAGGATATCAAAATTGGTGAAGAGGGTAAAAGTGCTTCTCAAAAGAAGGGCGATAGTGGTAAAAATACTGGTGCAACAATTACCGTTGACATGAAAGGAAAAGTTAAACCAGAAACAAAGGATGATATGTCTGAACAATGGAGTAGCAGGTCTTCTAAAGGGGGACAAAAGTACGAAGAGCCTCCAGTACATCCTGGCTTATTTTTGCAAACAAAATGGACCAAGGAATCCAAGGTAGCAACGTTCAATTTGCTTTTGGGTAGTGTTAAATGATTTGGGTTGTATTATTTCTGGAATGATTTTTAACAGTTTTTAAAATTTTTTAATGTTTTTGTAGATGCGATCATTATCTCTGTCATTGGATGCCCTTTTAGATTATAATGATAAGGATTTTGAGGAATCAACATTTGAGGTATGTCTTTCTGTTTGGTTGACTTATTTAGAGATGCATTATTGCATTAGAACGTATTAATCGGTGCATTCCTTTCCTGTGAAAGCTTTCTCTGTTCGCGGAATCAATGTATGAAATGCTTCAGTATCAAATGGGTTCTCGTATTCTTGAATTCCTTGAGGTATTGACCAATGAAATGTACCGTTTACTTTGAGTGGGATTTACACTGTTTTGTTGCATTTAGTATATTTACTTGAGAGGTCTTTCGTTTCGTAGAAATTGCGGTTGAAGTTCATTACTAGAAGAACTTTGAAAAGAAAAGAGAAGGGTGAAATCACTAATGGTGGTGATGGTGGAAAGCAGCCAAAGCGTCTAAAGCATAGTGATGACTCCTTGCTTGTGATGGAACCCTCAGTGAAATTGGAAGCATCGGATGGTACCAAGGAAAAAGAGAGTACTTTGACAGTGAGTGAAGAAAAACTGCTTCCTGATGATAATTCAAAGACA
>JAVDBV010006269.1:0-11648 GCA_032619315.1 Piper longum
GGGTGGCAGCAGTGAAGGGGTGGAGGTGAGGGAGAGGGGTGGCATTCTCGTAATTAAAAATTGACTCGAGTCCGACTCGAATATAAAATAATAATTAATTCTAAATAATTTTAAAAAAATCCAAAAAAATATTAATAATATAATAAACAATAATAGACATAATAATATCAAAATAACATCAATATATAATTTTTATATATTTATGTTATAAATTGTGAATATATATTTTTATATAACCGATTCGGACCGATTCCGATTCGGATTCAGATTGATTCCTGACCGATTAAAAAAACCGATTTTTGGCCGATTCAGACCGATTCCGATTCATTGAAAAACCGATTCCGCTTCCGATTCCGATTCCTGCAACCATGCCTCTGACCGCCTTATAACCCACAAATGCCCGCTTTCGAGGCCGAAATGAAGTCCAACCTATGGCTAAAACAAGCCCACATGAAAACTCTAAAAAGTCGCCAAACCAGCTACCAGCCCTTAATCATGAATGTGAGTTGCAACTAGGAGTTACAAACCAGCACCGTTAGTCCGTTCGTCCATTACCACCTCCGTTAAGAAATTAATGGATATTTTTTTGTCCCTTCTTCATCAAAGCAACCTGAGTATTTCCTTTTGCCCTTACATGTACACATACATGGGAACTCTCGGTTCTGCCGAGGTCCAGTTCTCTGGGCACCTAGCCAGTGAGAAAATTCCTAACCCTTCATTTCAACTAACGGAAATAATTTACCCTTTCTATACGCTTTGATGTTTAAGAAATTAACGTTTCAAGTTACAATATAAAAATGATAACCTTTTGATATTTCGTGATGCAATGCGTCCCGATTGGGGTCTCCACCACGTGCCAAAACAGGTTCTGTAAAACCATTCAATCAGGAGCCATTAGATATGGATCTAAGGGCCACTTTTCTCCCTGCATTGGGTGCGCAAAGAGAAAATCGCCTGAGTCTCTAATAATTCCGTATTGCATGGACATGGCGCTAGTCTTGGAGACTCTGCGGACACATAGGCTGATCTATGTAGAGGTTTCTTGTCCACTGTAAAATTAAAATAATTGATTGAATTGGATCTCTTAAAACTTTGAATCATAACTGATTCATTAACTTATTTTGAATAGACCAAATTAATAAAAAATATATAAAAAATTTCACGAAAGGTAATGAACTTAGAATAAAGAAAAACACAGAAATAAATCTTATTGTTAAATTATATATTTTATCATAAAATTTAAAGTTTAATTTCAAGGATCAAGGGTTATGCAGTGAAATGGCAAGTAATCTAAAGTATGTAAGTTGATTTTTTAAATTTTTTATATATTATACCTTTATCAATTGTATAGTTATTATACATTAGAACATAGAAAATTCATTATAAGAATTGTAATTTATGAATTGAAACTCGAATTGAATTGGAAGATACAAAGGTTAAATTTAACGATTCAATTTGAATAAATTTTTTAAACTTAAATTCAAATAAAATCAAGTTAAATCAGCTAAAATACGGAGGAGTTCTAAATGATTTTGTTCATGCATGCTGGCTATTTTTAGTTCTAAGCTTTGTCTTATATTGGGCATATTGCTTTATTTGGCCATTTTAAGTTGGTACTACCATTATACATAGGGTTTGGCACGAGTCAATCTAGCTTGCAAGTTTTTGTAACTCGATTCGGCTTGACTCAAATTCAATTTATTTTAAGCTTAACTCGAAACTCGATTATAAAAAATAGACTCGACTCGATTACATTAGAGCTATTTTCAAGTTATATCAAATTCGACTCAATTCAACTTAAAAAGACCCAATGCGGCTTGAAACTTGGTTCAAATCGATTTGATGTGTGATATAAACTATTAGCAATTTTTTTCTTTAACAATATATACATAATTTAATATTAAAAATGATAATTTGGCATAAAAATAATTAAATCTAAACAATATAATAATTATTATATGATTATTAATTAAAGATAATATCGCTTATATATTTATAGATTAAAAAAATTAAAAATATTATATTATAAAAAATAAACTATACCTTCAAACTTATAATGATGAAAATTCAAACATAACTGATGCTCGATTTGAGCTCCATCGTGATCCACTCGAAATTTCCAGTAAGATAACTTGATTTGGAACCATATGGAGCTGAATGTCGGTACGGCAGGAATTAGACTCTTTTAAAAGGAGGAGCTCCTTCTCCACTTCTTCCTGAAAAGCGGGAAGGTCAGGTAGTCTATGTTAACCAAAAAACTATGCTACCTGACCCTAGTGGCTTATAGTCAAGGCTGCTATGGCTTGGATGGTGCCCGGCTCTAATACACGTTTAGCAGTTGGAAAATATCGATTAGTTTCGTGCCTTCCATGATGTATCGAGTGGGCATATACATACAAACAAAAACACTTTCTTAGTAGTGAACACATGGCTACCAATGGACACAGCCACGAGACTCACAACTCACGACCACGGTGGTAACCAAGACACCCCCAACCATGCAGCTCGAACTCATAGGCGAGACCTGGCCGCCACCTCGTACTCACCACTCTCCAGCAATGGCCGCTCCTTTCGGCCCTTTTGGGTTTTGGAAGGTGGAAACGAAACGGATGGAGTACCGTCGGCGATCTTCTTCGCCATTTCTCTGAGCTTCGCCTTCAGTGGCTTCCCCGTCGACGTCATGGGCAAGTCTTTCACGAACACAACCTTTTTGGGCGCCATATAACGCGGCATGTTTTCCCGGCAGAATCCGATGATCTCTCCCTCCTTCACCTCGCCGGCGTCTGGCCGGAGGACCACGAAAGCGCACGGCGATTCGCCCCAGTAGTGGTGAGGCATCGCCACCACTGCCACTGCCGATACGGCCGCGTGCCGGTAGATCACCGTCTCCACCTCCACGCTGCTAATGTTCTCCCCGCCTGAGATGATCACGTCCTTGGACCTGTCCTTGATCTCGATGTACCCGTCTGGGTGGATGACGCCGACGTCGCCTGTCCACATCCACCCACCATGGAAGGCCTTCGAGGTGGCCGCGGGGTCTTTGAAGTAGCCCTTCATAAGGCTACTCCCCTTGAGGACCACCTCGCCGACCGTCTTCCCATCCCTCGGCACGCTCGCCATCGTTGCCGGGTCTTTCACGTCGGCTCCGGCAAGCGTCAACACGCTCACCCCCTGCCGCGACTTGTACGAGGCCCGGTCCGCCTCCGGTATCGAGTCCCACGCCGCACGCCACTCGCACACCAGCGCCGGCCCCGTCGCTTCGGTCATCCCGTACGCATGCGTGACCCGGAAGCCAACCTTCTCTATCCGCTCCAGGAGCGCCGCCGGGGGAGGGGCGCCGCCAGTGAGCATATGGATGGGGCGGGGGAGAGAGCGGCGCTCGGCAGGGGAGGCTTCGAGGAGGACCTTGAAGAGGAGGGGGACGCCGCACATGTGGGTGACGCCATGCTCGACGATGGCGCCGTACATGGAGGCGGCGGTGGGGGAGCGGATGCAGACGTTGGTACCGCCGCGCGCGGCCATGCCCCAAGCGAAGGTCCAACCGTTGCAATGGAACATGGGAAGAGACCAGAGGTACACTGGCTCCGAGCCCACCTCCCATTGTAAGAGGAGGCTCATGGTGCTCAGATACACTGCTCGGTGAGTGTATACGACGCCTTTCGGCGTCGCCGTTGTTCCCGACGTGTAGTTGAGTGCAATCGGATCCAGTTCGTCGTCTACCACTGCCGGTTCATGCATGGGATCTCCGCTTTTGATTAAATCCTCGTACGAGAGCTCCCCCAATCGTGCTGATCCAGGAGCAATATCGACGTCGTCATCGATGGTGACAACAATTGGCGACGGCAGCCTCGGCAACTCGTTGACCAGCCGTTTGAGGGCCTCTTTAGCTAAAGTGACGAACTCATAGTCGACGAAGAGGATCTTGGCCTCGGAGTGGCGGAGGATGGTGGCAACGGCGGCCGAGTCCAACCTGGTGTTGATGGTGTTGAGCACCGCGCCGGCCATCGGCACGGCGAAGTGCATCTCGTAGATGGCGGGCACGTTCGGGGCCAGCACCGACACGACGTCGTTCTTGGCCACGTTGAGGGATCGGAGGGCCGAGGCGAGGCGGCGGGCGCGCTCGTGGGTCTGGCCCCAGGTGAAGGCCCTGCTCCCATAGACGACGGCCTTCCTATTGGAGTAGACGGCGGCGGCTCTCTCAAGGAAGGTGATGGGTGTTAGAGGGGCATAGTTGGCTTCACATTTGAACAACTGATCCATCTCTGCTCTTACAGTAGTATATCTATATGAAGCAGAGAAGAGGATAGGACGTGAAATGAGGAGGTAGAGGAGCAAGATTGTAGTAACAGAGCTTTAGAAGGTGATGAGAGTGAGCTGAAGGCTGAAGGGACCAGTATATATAGTGTAATGTTTGCGTCCGAGATGATCGACAGTGCACATCACGTCCGCAATACCTGCTCGTGTACATGAGAAAACTTTTTTCGGGACCCATTCAGCAAGAGGACAAATTATTAATTTGTACACGAGATAAGAGAACGTATAGGAATATAGGTATGTAACCGAGTCGAGTCGAATAAGCTTGACTTAATATAAAATGAGCCGAGTTAATTTTTAATATAAATGAGTCGAGCTTGTCTAAAATTTATGGTATTTGGGCTTGGTTCGAGCCGAGTTCAAATCAAGCTCGAACTTAGTAAATATTTATATCCTCGATTTATATAGGATCAATTTTTTTTAACACTATATAAGTTTAATGTGACTTCAATAGTATTTACGAGTTGAGCCTAGCCGAATATTTTTTGAAGTTTGAATACATCAAATTCGAGTTTCGAGCTGAGCCAAACCAAACACTCCTTGATCAAATTTTGTTTATTATTCAACGAGTTTATCTATTTTGAGCCGAATATTTTTTCGAGCATAAAATTAACGAGCGTGAGTCGAACCGAGCCGAACCGAACGTAAAAAACTCGTGAACAGGCTTGACTCGTTTACACCCCTACATATAGGTGAGCTAATAAGAAATTTCAATTTAAAATATAATAAGTATGTAATATATTTTTTTAAAAAATATATTACATATATACTACTTTTAGCAATGCTGATTATTTAATTTTTTTTATTTTATTTACATACATTCATGCTAACTAAATAAAGCTGTAATAAAATTAGGTTCGTTATAGAAGAGTTGCAGGAGTATAAATTTGTCATGTATATATTAATCTTAACTTTAAAAAGCCTGAGCTCTGTTTTTCTTTTGAAAGACGAATTCTGTTTTTTAAGCCTCTCTTTGATGGGTATAACTTTTTCCGCAAGGCAAAGGGTCTACGTCCAACCCGTAGGAACTACTTCTGTTCTTCTTTTTCTTTTTATTTTTTTAAAAAAAGGAAAAGAAAGTATTCCTGTTTGTTTTTCAGTCAGTCCATGTTAATATATTATTATTAATAGATATAGTTCTCGTAAATCCTAAAAAATTTAATTCATCAATTTCCTAGCTAGCTAGTTATTGTCTCGTAAATCCTAAAATATTTCAAGAACTACCACACTAACGTAATTATTTACTTTTTTTTGTTCATCTTTTTTTTTTTTACGAATCATTGTTCACATGAGAAATAGCTATTACGACTTGAAAGTTCTCTATTTGGCCATGGTGATGGAATAAGATGGCTGATGGTGGATTTAGATTTTTATCTGTTTATGAAATTTAACCCTAGAACACTAGAACTAATGTTAGAACTATTAGTTTGAATTGAGGAGCTGGCGAGAGTGAAGGAAAAGAGAATATAAGACATGAAACGTGGAGCTCAAATGTTAATGCTCTCCATATGGGCGTGAGGCATCCACGCTGCTTCATAGAAGCATCCCCATCTTCATCTATTGTACTGGATACTCATATTAGTTTTTAAAAAAATCCTACCATGATACATCTATTAAAATATTATAATTATTATTTTTCTGAATAAGATGGTTGAATTATTTTTACCATCCAATTATCTTTATAATTCAACGTTCATATTTACTTGGATGGTCACACAATCTAAACTAATTTTTATCATTTTTTACCCTTAAATTATAGATGACTAGGAAATCTGGGTTCTTATCTAGGAAATCAACTATAAATTTTCTTATTTTGATTTTTATGACAATATAATTCAACTGAAGTATATAAATGAATAATTGGGACGGACGATTCACTAGTCAAACGTGCAGTCAAGTCCAGCATACACACCAAAAGAACTCCCAGTATTCACTATATATGCAGGTGTAAAATGAATTGATGGTCAGGCGAACATAGTCATGCATGTATGCTTTGTATTCTGATTGATGTCTTTTTTTGTGGACCTTTATTTAATGCCAATTATACTATTGTACGATGCTAACGAAAGATAGTCAATTTAACTTGAAGTTCCAATATTCCAGCACAGGAATAATGGGAGAAAGAAGCAGCTGTTGTCATTGGGGAAATATTTGAGCTTACGTGGACCGTCACAATTTGCAAGCTTGTCGGGACAAGGCCTGAATCGCGTTTGATTGGGGAAAGGGAACATGAAAATGCGAGTAAAGCAGCCTACTGAACAAGTACGCACTACTGGGAAATCCTGTCCGCACATTGTGTGGAAGACATTGATTTCATTCCATAGAGTCACTGCTAAAGCATTCAGATTTTTTTCCCCAACGAAGCGTTCAGATTTTGTCGCCAACTCAATCAGGTATAGCGTGATACACGATCGCTTGCCCAAGTCAGTGGTACTAATTTTCTGGTGAAGGCATCTCCAAGCGTGAATCCACTTCACATATCCTCTTTCTTCATGGGACATTAATCGATGACACACTGTGACATCGATAATCATGCAAATCGTTAAATGATTTAGGCAAAGCCCTATAATTTGTGGTCATATGGAGCAGGAGATAATGTTTGTTGCGTTTCTAGGCTTAGTTCACAACAATATCTTTGGCCAGTATAAAAATTTGTGGTGCAGGAGCTAACAACCAGAGTGGGCTTGTCAGATTCATGACCCACTTTACACCAACAATAATAATTAATATACTAATAATGCCATTTGTATAAAGTAAAAGTCTATCTAAAGTAGATGAGTGTTTGACTGGCAAGAGCATCTCACTCACACAAACACACACACACACACGTAAAAGCCTGTAATGCGCTATAACCATTGTAGATGTAATTGATGATTAAGTTCGTAAATAAAATAAAATATAGTGGCAACTTAAAACTTAAAATTGGTTTGATCGGTCGTGCTATTTATCTTTTCTTTTTCTTCACTTGGTTGTTGTTCAAAAGAGTCGCAATACTCTTCTAGTTTTTCAATTTCTTGAAGTTCTTCTTGTATAAAGCCCAAATCTTAATTGAGCAACAATGAATCATGCATTAGATCTTCCGCATCCTGTGGGTCCTATAATTTCCCTCCATGTTTGCTTATCATATAAAAATGATAACACCAATATGGAAGTATATCTAGAGATCTTGTAATTTTGAAGCATATAAACGTGTATGTTAATAAAAAATGTCAAAAACAAGAAAAACTATAGTAAAGATAATGAAAATTCTTTTAATTCCAAGAATGTCTATAAGTATGTAAGGGAAGAAAAATAGTGTTATAGGAATAAAAACAAATAAAGCCTTTTTAAGAACTTGGTGTATTTGATACAAACATCTCTTTTTGAAGTTTGAAGATAATATATTACACTTGAAGCAAAAGATATTAGAATCAGAGAAAATGCCACCCTGTTTTGATAATCTACTGAAAGTCTTCTTAATGTTAACTAGAATACCAAATAATATAAATTAAAATTATATTTAAAAATCTAACCTTTTTCTTCTGATTTCTAACCATCAAATTCTTGAAACATTACATGAAAGAGAGAGGAGGGAACGGGCTGAATGCAAAAGAATGATAGACTTCATACACGGGGAAATTAAAATAGTGTATAGAAAAAGAAAGAGATAACAAACAAAATTAATTAATGATCTAACAACCAGATTAATTCTACTACACCAAAGATAGCTATAGTTCACTACACACTCCCCTTTTCCTCTCTCTCTCTCTCTCTCTCTCTCTCTCTATATATATATATATATATATATATATCCACTAGTGTTCATATTAGCTAATATAAATTACAAGTGTTATTTTGAACAATTTTTTAGGTTCCACTATTCAAGATCAATATAGACAAATGTAAAAATAAATAATTAGGATAATTTTCAAATCAATCCAATACTTTTAACCCATTCATGATAATTATCAAAGTAATTATAATAAAAAAATTAATTTTAAAATATCTTTAAGCTAGTTCATTTTTAAAAATTATAAAAAATATAATACAAAATTATTATAATTGGCAAGTACACCAATAGTGAAGTCGTCATTAAGTAATATAATGAATGAGTTGAGTATTGTTCTCATGCAGATGGTTATCCACTCAAATGAAATTCTCCGACTGTATTGCATAAGACTAAAATAAAACAAATTTTGAGGATTTTTAATCTAACTAAACTCTATTCTAAAAATAAACTAAAAAGAAAACAAGATCCGATCTAAAGTTGTAGATTCTTAATATGCAAATATCATGCTAGAGATACGAATTCCCTTAAACCAATTAGCTGGCAAAATAATTATAATTATAAAATTAGTTATAATGCTTCATGAGATGGTAGAATTCTTACTATATAACTAACTCATTTGGTGAACTAATTAATTATATTAATTTTTTTAATATTAGATACCGTTATCGGTGCACTATCGCTTGTTAATTTTATTTATAGTAAATTAACTTTCATGAATTTTGTACGGTTAAATCCCTCTCTCCGTGCATGATTAACCCATAAATTTCTTACAACTCCTACTTAATACTTATATTCAATTTATAAATATATCTTGTAGGCCCCTCACAGATAGAGTATGATATATTTATCATTCAATTAATTATCTTCACATAGCTTCTCTCTTCAAAACATCACCACGTGTAAATAACTAACTAAATATATAAAAGTATTAAACACATCAAAATACAACTCTTATTAATAAAATAACAATTAAAAATTCTAATCAAAATTTTTAGTCATTGATTTAAGGTTCATCTCATCTCTAGCATAATAAAATATACTACATAAAATCTAAAAATAAAGTCTTTAAACAAAGAGGACTTAACCAATTCATAATAATATTATAACAAAATCACAATGAAGAGAAAAAAAAATATTTTTAATATTGCTTTTCTTTCTGGTCGTCAATCTCATCCAATTAATCTGTCTTTGACAAATCCAAAAACCTATATATGAGCCTCCAAAGAGAAGAGAAAAGGAGAGAAAAATATCCAATTTTGTGCTTCAACACCCTTTTTATATATAGTTGAAAGTATTAGGGTTTTCCTTATAGAGCCGGTTTATTAAATTCAAAATTATCCAAAATTTTCCCACCCCAATGCCGTGGCTTTCACTTATCAACGTAGTGGTCTTCGTTTAAGTAGATTTTCTTGACGTCGGTCAGTGCCACGACCTTTGAATCTGCAAGTTCAAACACATTTTTATATATAGTTGAACTCCAACAAAATAATACAGGGAACAAAATAAAATAAAGTACTCGTGTAACACCTCAATTTGGCCAGAAGAATGTATCGAATTTTGATGTTATATTTTAAAAAGCTATTTGTTGGACTATCAACGTATAAATTTTATGGAGATAGATCTTAACTATCAAGGAGGCTTAAGATAGCACCTTACGAGATTTTCATTCAATATATGATGATCATACTAGCATAAGAAAACTCTTATACTTGAGGCTCCTATTATGAGCACTCTGTGTCAGGGGAGAGGTAGCACCTCCCCGATAACTAAGAGGGTGAATTTATAGATGAAGTGATCACTCCGAATTACATGAAGGTAAAACCCCCAACGTAACTAAGACGTTGAGCCTTTTATAATGCGTATGTATGATCCGATTCTTATACTTAATTTCAACCTTTGAGTTAGGCAACTTATTATTAGATGATGTTTTTATGATAAGATAAAATAATAGGTCGTGCTTACCTATATCACATAACCCACAAACAAAAATTATAATACACAAGGCATTATCGCGTGTCAGGGCATCATATCCTAAAAATCGGTCTTCACATGGACCCTTCAAGCTGTATGAAATGTAAGCTTCTCCCGCCCATGTTCCTCTATCTCACACACACAGTTGCATCTAAATACGTTTCATATATCTTACTTACTTCTCGTCAAATTCTTGAATTTTGAGGCTTACATACCCTACAGACAATCGTTAGAGTGCCCCAAAATTAACACTCTGCATGACAATATTAAAATAAACCAACGTGACACACATCATATGCAATATGTCCATTACAACATACAGGATTTAGGCTACTCGCCCATAACATAATATATAGATCACGTAACCTGTAGTTCCCAAAATACATAAGTCTTAAAATTCGAAATACATAAGTCATATAACCTAATTCATAGATCTGATACAATACTCAACACAATACATACATATAGTATCATCCCCCATCATAAACCTCATGATACTTATACTTTCGTCGGTCACAGACATGAACACACACCTACATACATATATAAATATTGTCAATAATAAAAAATGTCTGATTATTGGTTCAAAAATAACTATTGATAAAAAATATTGGCAAATGAGTATCTTAATACTCATGAGAATTCATAAAACTTCCAAAATACATTATATGATAGTAAGCTTAAGTCGATAGGGCCGAATATCAAAAAACATACCAGATCACTCAACAGCTTTATACTTGCATACATACTCATGCTTACGGTTTCACATCCTTTATATATCGTCTGTCACGATACTCGTGTGGCTTGGAACAATGATAGTGCTACGATTTATGGAAACATACTACATTCACAATACCTTACTTTCTTGGCACTACTTTAAGAAAAAAATACTAGTGCAATTCACATGTACTCATACCGCTTACTCTCATATTTGTGAAACTCGTAAAAATTTGCATATACTTAAATACTAGACGTAGGTAAGGATTTATATCATGAGTTTTCTAGATTTTATTAAATTGCAAAAAAAAATCAGCTAAATGACCTGACATCAGAGGGATCAGAAGAAAATGCCACCAACATCGTCCTACGTCTAAAATTCGTGAAAATCTCATGCATGGAGCCAAATAGAGATAAAGTAGAAGAGTGCTACAGACCTAGGTAAGTCAATTTCCTCATACTAACTCAATGAGCTCATTTTGTGTACCCTATCATAGAGATGAAACCCAAATCATGATTCGATCGAATCACATCGACACAGAAAACGGGCAACACCTCTACATATGTACGACTTAGAATACTTAACTGAATTATCATACTTAGTGGAGTGTTACGCCTCATTAGGAAACCTTAATTAGGGTTTGGGGTTGCAAATACCTTTAGTTACAACTCTCATACCTAGGGTTTACTCAAACAGACTTGACCAGAAGATTTTTAGGATGGGCCACACAGTGTCCAAATGTAAAACCCACGATTCGATTTAAGGTTTTATATTTAGAACCGGTCGGTTCGACCGTTATTTTCGAGTCGAGTATGTTTCAGAACACGTGTACTGAGCCGACGCCAGTCGCGTGTATGAGCCACGAGGCTCATACAC
>JAVDBV010006270.1:0-12483 GCA_032619315.1 Piper longum
GATGGACATCCAGCGGCCGAGAATGAATGCGCTGCAATGCACTGCGTTTTCACGCAACGCATTGCAGTGCAACTCATAAGTTACATGTTATTTCATTTTTTTTTAGCATGACTTATTTAGGCTTTCAAAAAATATACTAATTTAAAGACTTTAAAATTATTTTATTTTATAATTACTTGATTAATTAACATAAAATAGGTAAGATGTCACATGATAAATTTTAATTTTTTACATAAATTTTTATTAAATAATAAGATAGACTATAATGATTAATATTATAGATATAAACTCCCACCACAGACTTTAATGATTCATCATATTTGAACGAAAAGATGAATCATAATTATTTAATTTTTTATTATATTTTTTCAAAACAATTATTCAGACTCTTATTACTAGGAAGTTAGAAATTGAAGTTAGTCACGTTTGAACCCATGACCTTCTACTATAAAATATATATTTATTATTCTTTTTAAAAAATTAAAATTAGTGAAATTTGAACCCGTATATAAAGTATTTTTATTGTATATTATTTTTAGATTTTTCTTGTATTTTGATTAGTTAACTCTTATACTTTTAAAGTAAAACCCTGGTTTTAGTTTAGAGTTTTACCGTTAACTCTCAGACCATGAGGTTCAAATGACTATATGAGTATAGTATATAGATGATAACTTAAATTATACTATAAAAGCGCATAAGTTACCAACGATATATGAGGTATACATATTTTTGCTTATGTTGTTAGCCTACGGTTTTAAGACTAGATCTAGGTCATTGTTGTCGACGATGTTACCACTCCCGACAACGATTTCCTCGCTTTTCAGTCATTTTCCATCAGCGACGTTGCCACCTTGTTGATAGCCATGACCACCATGTCCCATGTTGCCTAGGCCGTTGATCCCGACCGACGGCAACACACCCTACTGCCGTTAGCAATTTTTAGTGACGGGCACCACTAGCCTGTTTGGTGCTCATTTATCTTATCGTCTTTGTTTGCCCTATCGCGTCTATCCATACCATTTACCCGTGATGACATCTAGTTCTGTTGTGTATGCTGGGTTGCCCGAGCTCGTGTGATGTCCATGATCCAGCCTAACTATTTGAGTCTAACCCAACCAGCCACTTGACTCGGCCAAATTGACTCGGTTTGGCTTGCCCAATTGTTTCGATAGCCTTGTTTTCATCTATTTTTCAACCGTTATTGGTAATTTGAAACTTTCTATGTTATTTTAGATGTATATTAATATGTTTTGACACATGTTGATGTTATTATTATTTATTATTTATTATTTATTTATTATTTATTTATTGTTATTTAAATAATTATCGTACGTGATGAATGCTTGTATGATTCTTATAACTATTGGTGATTTATTTATTTGTTAATATTATTATTGTTCATATTTACCTTAATTGATTAGTTAATTATTAATTATTTACTTGCATGTTACTAATTATTTGTATTTAGTCTTGTATTCATATAATTGATGTTTATAGTATTATTATTTATGATTAATTTTTTAATTATTTATTCATTTATTTACTCATTTGTGTAATTATTTATGTATTTATTTATTACTTACTTTGTATGAGTTAATAATTACTCATATTTAGTCACAAGCTTATGTAGTTTTATTTATATTATTTTTATTTCTTGATTGATATATTATTTATTTATTTATTATTTTTCATCTAGATAAGTGAGTTTATTTAGTTAATTATTAATTAAATGTTTATTTAATTATTATTATTTATTTATTCACCTATTATTTTGCTGCGGGTTTACTTGTTATTTATTATTATTTTGTGTTTACACGTGTACTTATTATTTATTTATTGTTCTTTTACCTGTCTTATTTTTATTTATTTTTTGTGTATCTTGATTTGTGTGTCTAGTCTTTAGTTGTAGACTTGTTTAGCATTGTCCTTTGTACTATTAATATAAATAAACACCACAATCATGCATCATATAGAGTTATCAATATTTTATTTAACATTGGTTTTAGATATAGGTTTCAAAATCCTAACTCATCATAGATGTGCCGATGTTCTTGGGGCTTGGACCAAAGGTCCGTTAGGATTCTTATCAGATTTATTAGTTATTATATTATAGATTTGATTTTAAGATCATATGGCGTGTTAAATGGCTATTTTAGTGAACTCCACTTAACAAGGGCAATGTAGGCCATTTAGAAGTATTTTTACTTCCGTTATCTATAACCCTCGAAGATGAGATCCTTCAGTTATTTTCGAACTTAAATCCACTTCACATTACCTTTAGGCCTACTTATATGATTCCCTTCTAAGGCTATATATAGTCTTTATCAAGTTTTCAGTGAAACGAAAGCTGATAAATTTGATCTGCGTATATTGTGACCAGGCACATATGCAGGCCTGTATAGTCTTGTATTCCTGTATTGGGCTAGCTTTGGTGGAAGGCACATAAATGTGTCACACATTCGTCCTCAGTGGGTTGTTATTTCCTTTCATACT
The DNA here is from genome assembly GCA_032619315.1 of Piper longum. Lineage (NCBI taxonomy): Eukaryota > Viridiplantae > Streptophyta > Magnoliopsida > Piperales > Piperaceae > Piper > Piper longum. The sequence goes on from JAVDBV010006270.1 coordinate 2,494, forward strand.
TTTATCAGTACATATGTATGTTTAGCAATGTCTTCCATTCTCGAAATGCTAGGGTGTTGATTCAATACATTAATCGTTCGAGTTTTGCAATTAATCAATTTAAACATGACTCGACTTGATCGTAACAATTCTGATTTGGTTCTTATGAACTAAAATCAAGGTGTTACATTTAATTTCATGTTAGTATTGAGTTCCCTCTTTATTAATGAGTATATGAGTTAAAAACATTAAATTGTTTTAAAGTGTATTAATTATTTATTTTATATTTATCTATGTAGATTTTGAGTGAGAAGACCCACTAACTTGTTTTAAATAGAAGTTCTAACAAATAAAAACTATATGAATTGTAGCTCATACATATATGGCTCAATTAAAATTATTAGTGCTTTGAAAAAAATTAAAATAATAATAATAATAATAATAATAATAATAATACATTCCTATTTCTTCATTTGGTGTTATGATTAATTTTAGTTTATTTTTTTAATTGAATAGGTTGTGTAGGCGTATGAACACCATCGCATTAATTAGCTTTGAAGAAAGGGCCATGACCTATTTTTGAAATTTGCAAATAAAAAATGTCCAAATTTTGTCATTTATAATTTAATAATTCCTAAATTATATCTACATCCACAACCTTGGATTAAAGGGAAGAAACAGAACCTATATGACCGTTAGCATGAGCAATTTTTGTACTCGCTATTGTTGTGTACTTATATTTAAACAAGCATTCTAGTTCTAGATAAACTTTTGACCCTTATTTAACACGATTGTTCACAAATCCTACGGGACCAACATCTGTAAAATTCATTCCTGATTTAGCTCAACCAACTAAAATCATACATAATCATATAATCATACATACTATGCCATTGTAAGATTTTTCAATTTAATCATATATTTAATATTTATTGGAGTAAAATATTGTTTATAAGTGGGAATGAAGTATAAATTGTAAACTTAGTTAACCATTTTTTAAGAGATAACTTAGTCTATTATATTGCACTTTGGACCGAGTCGTTACAAACGATATCAAAGCCAGGTTTTCTTAGATGGTGGGTTGGTCTACGAACATTGACTGGGCTGTCAGTCACGGGCTATAAAAGGTCATGGGATAAGGTTAGTAACGCTGAGTGTAGGAATTTAGGGGACGAAATTTCCTAAAATAAGTAGATTGTGAGACCCCTCATTATGTTGGAGAACACACAAAGGCACCACGCCTAAACAACTCAACGGAGCATAACATGCCTACATCATAGCATAACTATATACATATACTGGAATCTAGTTGACGGTAACATGTTTGAATCATACATACTCATATACATATATCTATATACATATACTGGAATCTAGTCGACGGTAACATGCTTGAATCATACATACTCATATACATGTACTAGAATCTAATTGATGGTAATATTGCCTGCATCATAACAAAACCATATACATATACCGAAATTTAGTCAACGGTAACATGCTCGTATCATACATACTCGTATATATGTACCAGAATCTAATTGACGATAATATACCCACATCATACATAAACACAAACATGTACTAAAATTTAGTCGATAATGACATGTACCAAAATTTAGTCGACAATAGAATGCTCATTCTAGTAAGATCATATAAAAAAAAACATACGCATATATATACTTGTTAGTGCATGAGCCAACATAATAGCCCATAACCACTAAATCAAACTAGAAGTTTAGTAATACAAAGAAGCACACATATGTATACATAAGTGTTAGTATGTAGGCCAACATATAACCCATGACTACTCAATCAAACTAGAAATCTAATAACAATTTTATATAATAAAATGTGCACTTCAAAATATGATTGACATAATGACAAATTTTGGCAAACTTCAAAATCAATGAATATATTGATAAACTCAACAAAATTGGTTGTTTCACACATGCTCCCGCCTTTCTAGGTTAAGAATGATTTGCTTATATAAATATAGTTTAATGTGTAAAAATAAAAAAAATAAAAAATGAAAGGTCATAATAAATTAATTATAAATACATAAACACTTTAGAATAACGAAATATGAAAATATATTAAATAAAACTCATTTAAGATAATTTATAAATATTTTTAAATTAATTTAATTTAATAATATTTTAAATTTATTTCGAGATAAAATAACCTAATTATTTTAAAAATTTTATATTATCCACTAAAAAATATATAATGAAAAATTTTACTCAACCATCTAATATATTGGATCTATTGGATCATACCTTATAAATATTAAATATGAAGCTAATATAATTTTTGGAAGGCCTAGTCTTTATTGGAGTTGGATTTGACACGATATCAGCTTGGGGGAATTGAATGCAATGCCTCGTGCAAAAGCAAAAGGTTGTCAAATTAGCGACCCCAGCAAATTTCAGAACCTTGAAATTAAGCATGCTTTAAACGCAAAAAATAACAGTGATTAACTTTCATTAAAAGAGATCAAAATTCTTATTATAAAAAACTGTACCAAACTTTTTATATACAAAGTAAAACGCACCAATGAGATTATTTGCTAGTTTAAAATTACCAATAAGAACGATCAATAGTGCCGAGAATAGCAAAAAAGATAATAATACCGAGGAACTTGCAAACACCAAAGACAATACTTGCATCAACCATCCTAAACAGGATTTATTCATTATTCATAGCGTAACATAAAGTCATCTGTAGTAAAGTTCAGCAACAATTCCATAAACCAAACATAGTCGCGTCTTCACTATTCAAAGAGACTAGAAACAAGACCCACAAGACACTAATAAAAGCCTATATAGAGCATTCCATGCTAATTCCGTAAAGCTACTTTGGCCTGAAGCTTTTCTGGTAGCTTTGCATACTTCCCCAGCTTACTAGCCACCAGCAAAGAACGCATACGATCATCATTACCACTGGAAGAATCTACCATCAACCATGAAACCAGATATCCAAACAGTTAATGAAGTGCCTGACAATTGCTCCCCCAACTTGACCGAACCCCACCATTCTACTTTCTGGGACTCACGCAATTAATAACTGCTTGATCGAAATATTCACCCATAAACGTGCAGTCACCCATGAATATTTTGCTGGTTCACACACCCATCAACTTCCACCAACATTCATTGAATGTAGTAATGCGACTTCTCTACATATAACAAAAGAACAAGTGAAAACTAGTTGATGCAAAGAGATAAAAATGCATTACAACAAAAGGCACATTTTTCTGCATAAACATATGGCAAAACAAAGTGAACACCTATTTTCAATCCCGAGCAATCTGCATTTTCATAAGCATCATTTTCTCTTTTACCATTGCTGAAAAGAAAAATAACATCGAAAACGCAACAAACTTTCAAGTGAATATCTAAATCCCAGTTGTCAACCAATTATTATATCCCCAAATCCACAAACCCAAATACCAATGCATCTACATTTACTGAACTCACCCTTTCTGTGGCAAGCATCTGCTTTGCTCCATAGATCAACTTCACACCAAGTTTCCCATAAGAAAAGGTCTTTCATCCAGCACACCAGCAGCCCAACCACTATGACAGACGCCCAACAGTCACTAGAATAAATTAAAAGATAATAAACAGTCAAATATGTAAACAAAAACTTCCTTACACAAGAACCTTCAAACACTGATAAGGCAGAACTTTAGAAAAAAAAATTTGTATACCATCAATTTTTCTATGTTGAGGCCCATCACACAAAGAACTGACTCGACCACAGAGAGTTCCCTTCATATTGATTGGATGTACTTGCAGGTTGCTGCTTTCCAAGCTGAAGCTGCTTTTCTTGCTCCTTAAGAAGCTTTTGGTTCTCAAACGCTGTGTCCTTCCAACTAGTATTGTTTTCAACTGAGGAAAACTGAAAGTCAGGAGCTTGCTTTCCTGGGAATGGAAAGTTCACGGTACCATCAGACAAATTACTGAAGGTTGGAACATATGGTGGCGTCTCTCCTCTATGAAATTTGTTTCCAGCAATCGGCCGGCTCTGATAACCATCAAGCCAGCTGTAATCATCAGCAATTGGCAGCTGTTCATTTGCAAGCATCAAATTACTCTTAAGGTCATTAATTTGCCTAAGCATGGGACTAAAACCAGGTGGAGGGCCGATATGCCGACCAACAGGTCGACTAACTGAATTTCTTTTCTGAAATGTTACAGCCTCATTAGTTCCTAGTTTGGCCATCATAATAGAGTTGCCAGAATTTGCACCATAAGACAATGCAGGACCCAGACCGAATGATGCCAACCCTTCAGACACCTCTGACAGAGTGCCCACTGACATTAAAGTGTTTTCGCCACTTATAGGCATGGAATATGGAAGGGAAGGGACAGGAGATATGCGTCCTTGACCCATCGTCAAACCAGAACTAATATGTCCATTTCCAGCAATACTTAAGTTTTTCATGTTATCCGTAAGGCGCTGATCCACTGTCCATTTTGGGCCATTTGAAATAACATGTGCAAAGGAGTGGGGAATGGCACTACTATATGGTGCAGATAGTTGAATATTTGAGTTTGAAACAGCAGCGGCAGCCTGGAGCTGAGCATTTGCCAAAGAAGTTGAAATTGATGTGCCACTAAATGCTGTCCAGTTAATGCTATTAGAGTTTCCCAGAGGACCTTCACTGGCTGTCTCATAAACTGTTGAAGAACCAGGAGCACGCATATCTATGGGCCTTTCAGACACTGCAGGCTTGAAAACAATAACCTCCTCCTCCTCCTCCCCTTCATCCAGAAGTTCTTTAGTGTGTTCAATAACTCTTGCAAAACTTTTATCCTCATCAAAAGGTAAAGTTTCTTGTTGCAGTATATCAATAGCTTCTGGCATATTAATGGATCCAGCAGCAATACTATCATCATTAGATGACTCTGGCTCAACTCCTAAACAGAACTGCTTCAACTTACGATCATAATATAAGCCCTGCTGTTCAATCCGAATAACACTTACCAAAGTCCTTGCAGAAGCTAGAATCCTTTTTGCACGAGCCCTCTTCTCCTTGTCAGTAGAGTGTTTCCTTGAAAAATTTAAAATAAGGTGGGCAGGCTGAAGAGGCAGAAAGCCCCTCAACTCAAAATCTTCCCACAAAGCCACAACATTATCAGTTTCTCCTTCATCATATTTGCTCATGTTAACAAAACAAGTTTTGTCATCGTCTTCCTCAAGAGAAGCATACCCGCTGGAAACAAGTTTATTAAATAAGGTGACACACTGGGTCCAGAAATAAGATCTAGCAGTAGCTTGTCTGTCTTCCATCACATCTGCACCTGCTGCAACATCAGGACAACAAGCTAACCACTCAATGAAAACCAGAACAGCAGGCAAAAGATGGCTTGAAGAAAGATCCTGAAACTGGCCACAACGCTTAACTATGTGACCTCCAATCTCAAAGGCAGCAGTAAAAACATTTTGAAGTAGGACAGAACGCTGCAGTATTTCAGCATAAGATTGGCCTTCAGATTCGCGATTGGCATTGTGCACAGAATATATAAGGATACTTATCATCCTGACAAAAAAATATCTGTTTTCTGCAGTATCTGAGGCAAAAGTAATGTCTTCACCCAGGCCAGATGAAAGAAGTTTGCAAAGGTCACTAATCACCTTAGCAAATATGTCATCAAACGTTTCCAGACTGCCAAGAGAGAAGAAAAAATGATAAATACTGGTTGAGAAACTTTTGAAAGAATAATAAAATTAACAAACTACTCTATAAGAAAATATTGTATACCTTGTACGAGTAAAAAGAATGCCATTTAACCTCACAAAACGGATACAAAAGGCTTTAAAGGTATCCTTAACACTAGAAACTTCTTCTTTTGAAAGATCAACATCTGCATCATTGGTGTCTTTTGCTAACAGCTTTGTTTCAACTCTCCCTCGTCCTCTTCTAGAGACTCTTCCAGTAGTAGTTTTAGCGATGGATGTTTTGGCATCACCAGCTAGTTGGGAGTAACTCTGCCGATTCTGATTAGCCAAAAAATTATTAATTACGTTTACACAACACTAGAGAACCTAATAAGGCAAGCACAAGATAGGCTCCTCACTAACAGGTGCAAATAAAAGAAAAGATATTGAGTAAAAAGATTATTTGAGTTCCAATTAAAATGGAATAATAGATATTGACTAAGCACAAGATGGGTTCTTCACCAACAGGTGTCAATGGAAAATAGATATTGACTAAAAAGTGCATTACGTCCCAGTTAAAATCGTATTTCTCATGTTACTCCTTTTAGGAGAGTCATAATTCCAAACAACAAAATAATGCTTATTGTGTTTACCCCATGGTCCCTGCCGGAGTAATTTGTCCTTTTAAAGATTTTCCACGGGGGATAAGCCTGCACAAAGTATTGCAGGAAGGCACATGTGGAGGATGCACTGTATATCCAGATTTCATATATAACTCATCATGCCAGATACCCATAGATGCAAATTGGAACCCAGTTGTGTATGCCAATCGGTATGCCATATGAGAAGCAAGTAAAAGCAATAAACTCCTATCTGTTAACCTAAGCAGCCTACAACATACAATAAAAAAGGAAATAGTCACCTTCTCAAATGCAATAACTAAGTTGTCTCTTGCTGTCAAGAAAGGGCTCTCCACGGCCAAACTTCTAAAGTATCGATATATAGCAGTAAGTTCATCGCCAGAGTACGACGCCAATATTGCCAACTGAAACAACCACACTTGATGAGTCTCTAGAGGATTTTTATATACAGACTACAGTAATGAAAAAATATGCAACAGAAAATGGCAATCAGCATACAAAGAAAAGAAGCAATAGGTAGAGAAACACCTGATGATGAGGATTTCCACTTGAAGGCCAAAGAGAAGCTGCCTGCATATAGTAGCTTGATGCTGCAGAATAGTCACGTGCAGTATTATCAGCACCGTCTCCATACAAGCCTTTGTAACGAGAAAGGTCACCCAAGTATATGAAACAACGGTGGCATGACAAAAAGCCCTTCTTCATGTCTGCTGATCTTCTAATGTCTTTCTCCAGAAAAATCTGGGTTTCAGGACTCTCAGACATGTAACCCACAGGAAGACCATATTTTGATCTAATTTTTAAAATAAGGTCGTGGTAAAACCCAGTCGCCTCTGAAAGAAATCCTTTAAAGATGGAACGAATTTTGCTTATGCGTTCTGGTCTAACAACATTTTTACCACCTTGAGAACTGGTTGCAGCAGAATTAATATGGGACCTAAACTCCTCGATTCGACGATAATGTAACTGCCATAAGGCATGCTCAACTTCATGCTTTTCAGAAAAATCATGATCACTGAGGAGTATTACTTCATAGTTCTCCCGCATCTGAAGCCAGGTATTAGGATCTGAAGGAATTTTAGATTTTGCAGCCTTTCTAAGTCCATTCTCCAATTCAAAATTCTGCAGAGAAAGAATATGCTTTAAAAATTGTTGTTTCGTTCATAATAAAAAAACCTAATTAAAAAACATTTAACATTACCCTTGTTTTCCTCAAGACAAAAAAAATATTTAACATACATAGCAAAGGGGAAACAAACACCTACATCAACTCCAATCAATGTGATCAAAGAATATAGATGTAAACCAGTAAGGAAAGGCTTCGAATATGAATTGATAACCTTGTTCAAAAGATGCTGGGCAACCTCCCTTGCAGAGGAATCAGACAAGTTGGCCATTGGATGATCATCATCCATTAAAATCACCACACTTTTTTAATTCCACAGCTCAGTAACCGCACATGCAGCAGCGGTGGATGTGAAACCTACAAAATATCCTTTAATTAGTATGCAAAGTAGTTCATTAAACAAGAACAGTGAAACAGGAAAAATGGGCCAAGAAGCAACAAATTTAAAAGTAGACAAAACAACCATTTACTTCTAGCAAGTAACAGATACGTGAAACAATACTGTTGATGACACACATGTGTGATAGGTAAATTAAGTTAAGATTAAAGTGTCCAAAAACATATGCATTTATTCAGAGATCAAGTGGATATCCGCAAAAGAAAAACAGCTAGCATCCTAAAGATGGGTGGAAATCATCTGTCATTGCCAGATAATAAAAGAAAATTATATTTTGGCTACTAGTGCTTCAGCGGAATATACCCTCCTCCAAAGTAATCCCTCAAACTTAGCCTTCCCAAACTTCCCACCATGCTTAGCAACTACATCGATTAACCCTGAACTACCAATGTCACCCTTTTCACCCAAAAAACCATTTTTCAAAATCCCTGGAATCAGCTCAACCGCGTTTAAACAAATAAAATTAGCAACAAAACTGCCCCGCCTTCTCAATTGCACTAGAACCATCCCGATCCAGGTAACATATCCTGACTTCTCCATTCAAACACCCCATCCAACAACTAATCCGGTGCTCAAATTATGAACAAATTAGATTTACAACAAGCCCGATAATCGATAGATCAAAGCAATCCCTCCAAGAAAAAGAAGAAGCTTACAACAACAAATCGGAAGCCGCAACAAACGTCAGCAATTCTGTACAAGCGTTCGCCGACCAAACCTGCAACACGAACACAAAATCAATTTCGCGGCCGAGAGGACGCAAGTCGCCCCGTGAAACACGCGCACGACAATGGGGCAAAGACTTGCAATACACGAAATCCAATCGATTAACCGATCCTAGGGAACCTCGACGGCGGCGGGTGAGGCGAGAGGGGCGCCGGCGACCGCCTAGGGCGAGGCGGGGCGGCGACGAAGGGATGGAGAAAAAGGGGCGGCTATGGGATTTTCCCTCGGGAGGTGGGCAGGTAGGTATGAGGTACTCCATGACGCGACACCGGGTTTCCGAGTCGACTCGGAGGGGTCGCACGTAGGTGGGGCCCACCTTCCTGGCCTCTCTTTTTTTAATAAATAAGTAAATATTATTGGAGGTTTATGTTTAAAGGTACGTTTGGTTTTTTGGTTTTTTTTTGTTTTTGTTAATGGGATAGATTATAAGATAAAAAAAAGAAAAGAAGAGGATTTAAGAAAGGGAAAAAAAATTCAATTTTGATAATTTTTCCTCATTTGTTTCTTTAGAAAGAAAAGAAAAGTTATGAAACAATATTCTTACTTTTTATCATTTTTTTATACTTTTTGTAGGAAAATGGTCGTGAATGAGTTTTATAAAAGATGGAAAATTAATTTCTTTTTCTCATATTTTTTTAAAAATTAAACAATTAATAATGCAAGAAAATTGCATTTCCCCCCATTTTCTCACAATCAAATATTTTAATGAATGTTTTCTTCTAATTGGCCTTGGAAAAAAAAAGTTTTTCCTAATTCTCAAAAAAAAAGTTTATATATCAGCTTAAGTTGTTGTTTTATGTCAACCCAAAATTAATATGACTTTATCAATCATAAATAAAAATGATATAAGATAATGAGATAACTCTTGTCATATGTGGCATTATATTTTAAGCAATTTAAATTCTAACATATACTTAAATTAATTTAGAATATAATACACTTTAATCATTTTTTTGCTGTAATGTTTATTTATATTATCTGATTTGTATTATAATATATATTATTATTTATTATCATCTTATATGTTATATTTCTTTTTTAAAAAAATACATTATTATTTAATTTTTAATATATATCATCAATTTATTAATTTCATAATTCTACTTCTACTTATGTAATAATTGTTAAACTTAAAATGAGCAATGCTAGCCCTGATGTTCACAGTTGCATGAATCGGCTCGGAAGTAATCCGAGCCAATTTTAACGTCGAATCGGTCAAAGCAAAATCGAGAGCAGAATGGGCCGATTCAACCCATAAATCGGTCAAAATTGAATCGGGGAAAATCGGTTCGGAACCAGGGTGAATCAGGAAAAATTGATTTTTATTGGTAAATTATCAAAATGCCATAGGTATAATATTAATTTAATTATTTAAATATGGGTAAAATTGGAATTAAAATTTTAAAAACCTAAAATTACCCCGATGGCGGCGACTGGGCGACAAGGGGTTGGGT
>JAVDBV010006271.1:0-11186 GCA_032619315.1 Piper longum
TGTGTGCCACCGAGCCAGTGGCAGTTGCCGTTGGCCATAGATAGACCTGACGCTGCCTCGGTCAAGCCTCCTCACGCCTGATTGTGTGCTGCAGGCAGCATCCGCAGTCGCAATTGTTAGGCGCTACCATTTGGCATATGATATTACTGATTTAAATATTGTGAGTTTAATTTCATGATTATGGATTAATTTGTCAAAAACTCATTTGCCGAGAATTAGGAAAATATGAAGATATGTTTAAATTATTTTTCAAATTGTATTAGTTGTTTATTAGATGATCATGGTATATATTACGTGATTTGAATTTTATAGATTAACATGATACAAACTATAAATAAGTAATTGATAATACTGTGATTGAATTATGAGTAGGAGCCTTAGATCCTTATTTATCAGGATAATGGCTCACGAGCTATGTTAGAGGTTGTGGAAGGATTGGAGTTATTCTTAGGTTACTTATTTCTTGTCATGATTTGGAGTAGACTTAATCATTTTTTATATACAAATTGATTGATTAATTGTATGTAAAATGGTATAATGATTACTTGATGATTTAACGACCTTAAAAGATAAGTTAACATGTGATTGTGGGTTTATCATAATATTGCCATATAGGAAGTTGATCTTTAGTGGTAATTAGGAGTGGAAACTTGATAAGTTGAATTAAAATCCTTATTAAGTGGTTCATGTTATTATTGTCGAATAAATTGGAAAGTGATTAATTTTTCATTTGTGATTAGTGTTATTGAGGAAATTAAATATTGACTTACTTATTACGAACATGGTTGTTATTTAAATGCGTTAAGATATATTCCAATTAGGATTGATGAATTTATAAGGAAATGAGTTAGTGAGGGTAATTCCTTTTTGATGTGATTTATGCTAATATGAGTAATTATTCGTTAACCAACTCTCAACTATGAATTAATTCATCTTCACAGTAATAGTTGTATTTAGGACAACATATCACGTTTATTCATTGATTTAATAAGAACCCATATAAGTTACACTGCGATGGTTAGTGAATAATTTTATTTACTTAGGTTTGAGAGGCAAGTTATGTTATCATAGATATTATTGGTTGTTGAATCATGCACCTAAGGTAAGGATCAGTTGGATTTGATGATAATGATTAGCATGGTTTACAATAGACAAGTTTTATGTTGGTTATTACATTTAGTGGTGAGTTCTCATGTCTTGTTGTGCTCCCTTACATTGTTTGTTTGTGATTGTATTCATTCATCATGTTCATTTTATGCATCCATTCATTGCACGCATCATATACTTAGCAATGGCGTTAGTAATTAGTTTTGTTTGTCCAGTTGGGGGGTAGGAGCTCGCCACCTAGGTATGTGGCCTCTCTTGGAGCTTCTAACAAGTATGTTTAGGAATTACCCCTGATTTATCTCTTATTCAATCGTGATTTATTTACTAATTACAAGACGAGTTAAGTGGTGTTTTACTGGATCCCACTTAACTTAGGCTATTTAAAAAAATCATTTTTTATATTAATAACCCTCGAGGATTAGATCTCTTGAGGCTATTTTTGAAAAGAAAATCCACCTCAAACTACCTTCAGGCATATAATATTAAATCCCTTCTCATTCTTATGTATAAATTTATAGATTTTCAATGAGATGAGTGATGTTGAAATCGACTTTCACACACTATGAGCGGGTGCACGTGGCCGTCATAGCGGACACTGGATTAGTGATTAGAATGTTCCATTCCTGATGGATCCTAACAACTATGTGTTTTGAGTTTTCTCACACCTAGAGAAACATGGAGGTTTATGGGTACTGTTTAATACAACACACAGCCAGACATGTGGTTCAAAGGGTACTGAAGGCTATCCAAGAGTACTTGGTCTTCATAATCAAAGTTAGGAGAAATATGGATGAAAGTAGAGAGCTTGCGATATACTAGTAGTCCTAAGGGATAGAAAAGAAACATGAGAAAATGCTGAGAGGCATCAATAGTCCAATAAATTTAAGATTTTGTTGGGTCCCCCACCCGATGGCTCCCTAGTAGATGCCCTTATGAGTGTTTAACAGAAGTTATAAAATAGTTTCTTTAAAATGAAAGTAAGATATGATTTGTCAGTTTGTTATAATTATTTTTGGACCAATAATACTTGTTATTGATAATTTTCTATTATTTATGTATGCGAAGAATAGGTGTCTAATATGCTAGCCTTGACGAGGAGCAGTGACTATTATGTACACACACAAACCTGATGCAATATTTGTTTGATCTATTATACGATTTTGATTATGATGTATCATGGTGCGACATATGATATTGTATTGAAATAAATTAATACTGTTGATAATGTTGTGGCAAAAGTGAAAGATGAAATCAATAGATGGGACATGACCCAATTTATAAAAATGGTATTGTGGATAGGGTAAATATGACAAATGTAATGAACAAAAAGGTTGAGACCTAGTTCATTATTATAAATGTGAGAATTCTGAATTGAATGTTTTTTTTGTGTGTGATATTTAGATATACATTTATATATTGTTTCTTTTGCAAGTTGGTCCCTTATTATACTTTAAGGGAAATTATGTCTATTTTATTTTAGAAATTGCATTAATTTTATCATAGTTGAAATTATTGTTTTGAGTGTTAATTGTTTGTCATGTCATTCACATATTATCCTCTTAAGATTCTTTGAATCTCATGCATGTATTACGAGATTTATCTTTCATCTTACAACATTGTAAGTAGATTAATTTAGTTTAGGTTTCGATTAGGCTACTTAATCTAATAATCCATAACATTTCGGATCGATTCGTGAGTAAGCCGAGTTTGGGGTATTACAAAAGTCCTCTTTTATTGGTTCTATGAGCTAGACCTCATATGTAGCTTAAACGAATTGTATGTCTAACATGTGTACCTTTTAATAGGTCACACATAATGCACGCGTTTACTTATTTAGAAAGTAAAATGAATAAATAAGAGGTTGATAAATATATATATATATTTTTAAATATCAATATAACCTATTTTCAGGTTTTTTAAAAATGTACTAATTTAAATATATATTAAAAAAATTATTTGCTTGATAAAAAGTTATGATAAAGGGCTAAAATCATTTTATTGATTTTAAAACTCATAAGTATCGAAATTGTTTCGTTTATATTTGCCTATGTAAATTTTAAATAGTAGGATCCGCTAAACCGTTCAAATAGAAATTATGACTCATACAAATTATAGCACCTACAGTTCAACTAGATAAAAGGCTAAAAAATTAGTTCTTGTAAAAAAAAATAATTGTGCTTTTTTATTCTTATTATTGTGAAAATAACATGAATTTTCTCTAGTGTAACTATTTCTTTTGCATTCGAATTATGTGTTTTACCCATTATCTAATATATTTGTATTAATAAAAGGGGAACTCAATACTAACATCGATTAATTAAATTAAAATTTTTATTTAATCACGTTCTTTAAAATCATAATTAATTAAAATATATATAATATATTTTATTATTATATAATTTATTATATTATTTAATAAGAGTTTATAAATCGCATATAACCTTACTTACCTAGATCTAATAAAAACCGCCCGAATTATAATTTGCCAAAATTTGGCCCCCTGCAGCAAACATCCTTTCACAAAGCTCCGTGTATTTTTTTTTCAACTTCCATGTCCATTGCTTTTAGTCTTCATATGTACAAACCATATGTAGACCACGAGCAACAAATAGTACGAGAACTATGATCCAACGGCTCTATGAGAAGTTTTCAAACACATTTAATACTTTGAACAGCCTGCTACTAAGTCAAACACCCAGAATCTCTGACCAGACTTTTCTACGGTCAACTACAACACCTCCTTCCTCGAAACACTCCATCTCCCGCTCGTCTTAAGAAGGAAGATCTTCGGCTCTTTTTCTACATCCGCTTCCATGGCTTCTTCCCTTCAAACCTTGGACTACCCTTCCTCCACCATCCCCCACAAGCCCTTCTCCTTGTCGTTCTCTTCCCCTTTCAACATGTCTAGCTCCTTCACCACCTTTGCCACTCACAACAGTAGTACTGGCTCATCCGCCGGAGCAGTGACGGCGCCGTCGAATTCTGATATGATCCCCATTTCTAGTTCTGCACCGGTTCCTCCTCCCTCTTCTTACTACCCTTTTTCTTTTGGGCTGAGCCCCACAGGCCTCCTCGACTCTCCAAGTCTTCTTTCAGCTCCCCTTTCCACTGTAAGTCTTTCTCACCATCTTGGTTTCTCTCCCATTTCTAGTTTCTTCTTGTTACTGCAAGTTTTTTGCTTCTTTATATACACACCATTAGGTGCACTTATCTTTTTCTTTTTTTTTTAATGTGCAATTACAATGGTCTATTATTTGATGCTGGTCATTCCTATTTTTCTAAATTTATCTTTGCTCTTCCTCTGTAAGTATACAACTTCTTATCTAGTCTTAATTTCTATCTTTTAGGTACAAGTTTTTCTTCTTTATATATACAATGTTAGGTGCACTTATCTCACGACGCTGACGTACAATTTTCATGGTCTACTATTTCATATTGGTTCATTCTTAATTTTCTAAATTTTTACTGTTCTTATGTACCTATATATAATTGTATAGGTTCTTCCATCACCAACGGTTGGATCATTTCTTGCAAACACGGCAGCTTGGACGATGTCAACCGGGGGGAACAACTTCGAGTCAAGCATCAATATGGAAGAGAAGACTGCTGCCAATCCCAATCCTGATTTCGCCTTCCAAACGACAACAACATTATCTAACGGAGAGTTCTCATTAATGTACCCTCCCGACATGGCAACGTCAACGGTACTCAATCACTAGTCATTATCAATTGTTACTCTCGTTCACTTTCATGACAAGTGCTTGCGAGACTTTTTGCACCAGTGTGTCTTGATAAGCTTTACCTATATTGGGTCATGATCGACAGATGCAAACAAGCTACCAGCAGTTGTCAATGAACGGTGAATCAAAGAAGCAGTCGGAACCGGCTTTCTCATCCGCATTTAACACTCGTGCGATGAAGTCTGATCAATCTGCACATAGCCCACAATCATACCAATCATACAAACAAAGTAGAAGATCTGATGACGGCTATAATTGGAGGAAGTACGGACAAAAACAAGTCAAAGGCACAGAGAACCCACGAAGTTACTACAAGTGCACCTTCCCAAACTGCCCTACAAAGAAGAAAGTAGAGACGTCAGTAGATGGGCATATCACCGAGATTGTATACAAGGGAACTCACAACCACCCCATGCCCCAACCCAACAAAAGGAGCTCAAGTTCTTCCTCTCAATCAGCACATACTTACTCAGAATTACAAGATAAACCTTTTGACGTTGGGTCCTATCAGTTGCCGCCAGAGTCATCGGCTTCCACTGAACGCTCTTTGGTCCATTTCGGCGGCAGGGATGATAATTTTGACCGTAGATCCCCGGAGGAACTTGCCGAAGACGAACCGAATTCTAAGAGATGGTATTGTTTAAAGCACCTCTCACTATAATCTATCTTGCACTATACATAGAAAAGGTGCCTAGGATGTGGACCCTAAACTAGATCCTAGCTCATGTTGATTTTTTTTCAATAACTATGTATTAGGAAATGAATTGTTGGTGTCTAACTTGAAAACTTGTGCAATTGCAGGAAGAATGATACAGACCAAGATGGGTTATCAGCTGCTAGCAGCAGAATGGTTAGAGAGCCCAAGGTAGTCGTTCAGACTACAAGCAACATTGACATACTAGAAGATGGATACAGGTGGAGAAAGTATGGGCAGAAAGTGGTGAAGGGAAATCCAAATCCGAGGTAATTTAATTGCTTGAACTCTTTTGTTAAATTATAAAGCTTATGCCTATATTTCAAAATAACTAGCCATTGTAGAAAGACTTTGCATCCATATATATATATATATAAGTAACCACCCTTGCATTTTAGAGAATAATTAGCGCATGGTACATTTCAAAATTGTCTAATTTGATTAAAGATGATCATGGTTTGATGTACAGAAGCTACTACAAGTGCACGAGTAATGGTTGTACAGTGAGGAAGCTAGTTGAGAGGGCGTCACACGACTTGAGGGCAGTGATCACCACATATGAAGGCAAGCACAACCATGACGTGCCGGCCGGCCGGGGATCTCAGGCCATGGCGGGCCAGAGATCCACGGCTGGCTGTCCGACATCAGGCGAAAGTACGGCGCCGGCAGCAGCCATCAGGCCTCATGTCTTAACTACGGCAAATATAAATTTTAATTTGGGGCCAACAGAAATGTTGCAGACAACTTCTAGTCTTGGTTTGATTGACCAACAAGGAGACAACCAGAGTTTCTTTGGCGATGTGTTGCAATTTTGATCCACTTGTGACTGATTTAGAGAATGAACCTAGTTCATCAAGTTTTTTTATCAGCATTTGTAGTTATATATATACATATGCTTGTCTATCCGTTGTTTTATATCTGATGTATTGGTTCATATGTTATTGAACTTTGTTAACCTGTACATTGTAGTGGTGATTAGTTTGGCTTGTGTAACATTTTCTTGGATGGCAAAATTTGAAAGCCAATCAAAATGGCTTGTGTACTTTAGATGACAAGAGAATTATATTGTTCTTCATGGCCCATGGGGTAGTATTATATATATTCTTGAGACTGCATTTTCTACTTACTCTATAGCTAGTACAAAAGATACAACGTTAAACTTAACGTCTGTTTAGTTGGCACAAAAGGTAATAAAATAAATGAATATTTTAAATGGTAAATTTTACCATAAATAGTATATATCTAATATATTTTATAAAAAATAGTATATATTTAATTTTTAATCAAAAAATTATGATTACTTCCAAATAGTGGGTCTCCCATCTGCAAATCACATTCTTCTCTTTTATTAGAGACCTAGTCTTTAGTAACTATGATGTAAATATAATTAATAAGTACAAAGAATGATTAAATTAATTTAATTTATAATTTTTTTAAAAGAAGGGGAAGATATTTTTTAAATTAACAGAAAGAAAAAAAATTTGCAGTAACGACAAAACTCCTTATATTTTAGTTTTGGGTTAAAACAAAAAATTAAAACAACTCAACTTGAACTATGTTGATTTAAAAAGTAAATCTTTTTTTTTTCGCTTTCAATGTCAACAACATGGCCGGGCTAGCGAGACCTGCCTGGCCCAGCTTCAGGCGGCCAGGTCCGGCAAGTACGACTTTAGGCGGACTTAGCTGCTCCCAGGCCCTGCCCTGGAAGCAGCCACACCCGGCTTTCTCCAGCCTCAGGATAGTGATCAGACTAACTCGGGCTTCCAGGCATCTGGCTATCCCAATGTGCAGACAGCTTGTTGCCCTTGGTGACAATTGTGGGCCGAGTTGGTTTGACCCAACCCATTTTTTTAAAATTTTTTTTACTAAGTCAACCCTCATTTACAAAAGTTATTTGAGACAATTTGAAAGTTTTCCCCTTTTTTATAATTATCCTTAATTCTCCCAAGACTCAAGTAAAATAAAAAAATGCCTTTACTTTTATGTTTTTTTAATATATATTATACACTGAAATAATTATTTTTTAGTAAACTTGCCTATGTTATAATTTTCTAAACTTTACATTTCAATTTATTCCAACCAAATGGATCCTCAAAGGTTTGATGATTGAATTAGAAAGGTACGGGTCTGGAGCCGGGTCCCAATTGAATTGACATAAGGCTTATCGTTTCCGACTCATCATAGAAATAAAATATTGTAGAAGCAGAATTTCATATTTTAATGCCCTCTTGAATTGTTTAAACACACTTGTATACGACGGCACCATTTTCTTCTTTAGTAAAGTCAATTCAATTGAAATCTAAGTTGCTCAAGAGTCAACCTGGTATTTCTTATGCATAAATGATAACAACGAATGCAATCGCTTTCTTACCATTCGTTCGGAATCCACTTGATAGTCGTATGGAAAATTTAGTCTGATCTATAGCTCAGATTAAATTTATTCAATATTTTCTTTCAGAACCATTAGATCGCGTAAAGAAAACCAAAAGTTGACTTGAAGTTTTCTTCCTAAAAGTCTTGGCTTCCTTAGGTTTCTTTCTGATTCTTCCATCTACTTCGGCTTGAGGTTGTTCAACATCAATGACAATACAGAGTTACCTTAGAAAGACTATAGATATATTACATCGCCTCATCGACTTCTTTTCTTAACAATTCATCCCGGAAGTCAGAGCAGATACAGAGAAGAGTAGGTTTATTCACCCTCGAAAGTTTCGTGGAATAATTGAAGCATCTATAAGAGGTAACCATGAAGAATAGTGATAAGATGTATAGAAGTTTAAAAATAGAAAATTAAAGAGCTCTCATAGATTATGAAGTTACTAACAATCTAGAGCAGTGGCAAGAATTTTGAAGGTTTAACTACGTTTTTTTCTTTTTTCCTATTATTTTATAATACATTCTCTCATGCCAGTTCTTCCTTAATCTCGAGTTGCGATAATTTGAATTCTACCATTTATTTATTTTAGTTTATTAATGAAAGGGTAACTCAATATAAACCTCTGATTAATAGTAGGAGTTTTAACAAAACACGACAAAAATTTTAAAAATAATAAATCAAATTATTATAATTTATTTCTCCTTTAATAAGATTAATTTTTAAAGTCAATAAGAATTTATATTTAAGATATTATATTATTATGTTCTATATCATTAATCAACAATAGTTTATTCAAAAAAATAAAAAAATTTAATCTACATTTTTACATAAACAAAGACATAACAACCATTTCAACACACAAAACTTATCACATCTGTGTTTCACACATTCTGATCACATTTACATCATATTTTACATTCTTCAAGGAAGAGTTTACCAGGTGTTCACATTGTTCCTTTGCCTTTGAAATAAAGCAATTCAGAAGATTATTGAGCCCTACACTCTGTGTACCCGTGTATGTAACATGGTTTAGCGTACCTTTGAGTTGTTTAACCTTCAATTATAGATTGTGGGGCTTGGAAAATTCTTACACAAAATGATTAGATATGTATGGCGTAGAGTATTTTGTTTGCAAAATAGATAAAATATAGTTAAAAGTAAACAAAAATATACACGTAAAACTAGCATGTCATTACAAAACTAGAAAAAACAAGCAAAAAGGCACCAATGCCAACAACAAACAATGCAAACAAGCCCAGTATCATCCCCCCATCCTCGTAATCCGTGTGCATAGGTCGGCCAACACCATGATAATTTACGTACATAAATATAAGAAAACTTATTAGGAATGAATGCCACTAAGTTTTAGATAAATAATACCAAAATAAACAAGTTGACAAATGGATAGTTCTCATTATCCATGAGAAACTAAATAGAAAATTGAAAACTTCTCCACATCCACATCATAATAAAATAATATCGTCGCCAATAAGGCTTAATCATAATCGTTGATATACACACATGCATGAACAGGTAACATGCCAACATTATGGCTACTAGAGTTAAGCTACTAATTGGTGTAACATTACATGATCTAGATATACTCAAGAGAATATGCACATACCAATTACACATGGCTAGCAGGTACTGTAGCTGAGAATCATCATTAATATTAACTGCCAAACTAAGTACCACAGGTGGGTACCTACCAGTCACCTCAGTGGGCATCACGCTTCTCATCCATCTGTGTGCATGGAAAATCCAACACAAGTATCATAAACATAAGGCTAAGGGTAGGGGATTTCATAAATAACGCTAAAAATGACTTTCAACTAGTTAAGAGATCTCAACCTTCAAGTTTTATTAATCCAAAATATCAATTCGATGACCCGTAGGTAGTACGTTACAATAAAATGTCACTAATTGCATCCTATAGATAAAAACAAAATAGCAAAAGGCCAAGCAATAGATGAAGCAAGAGTCTTAACGGATTTGTGAGAAGAGCTCTTTGTCTGTGGTAAGCTCGACTTTGTACGACCTAGAAATGGAGAACTACTCAAACCCTCTATGAAGGTATGCATGCAATGGCAAGGATGCAACAATTTTAAATGCAGAAAATGACATAACATGCGAAAAGATGAGAAAATATATACACCACATCACATCAACATTCTCATACTGAGAACATCATCAAAACTTTATAAGGTTCTTCAAAAATAAATAAAGATATTGAAATGGAGATTGGATATCAAGATGGAGATCTCACTGCATTATAAAATAAATTTTATCATCAATACAATGCACTTGAAGCTAAGTTGAGATATTGAAATACCCGGGAGATTCAAGTTAATTTGACTTGTGTGATCCTTCAACTTATTCTCACATCTAATGCCTACTAGGTTAGGATTTTTTTTATAAGTGGGGATGAAATATATATCTTTAACTTTAATTAACTACTTTTGAAAAAATAACTTTGCCTATTAGTTTGCACTTTGGCCGGATTAAAGATGTTTGCAAAGCTGTAAAAAAGGTCATGGGCTGCAGCTACGAATGGGCTAAGTGTAGGAATTTCAAAGATGAATTTTCCTATAATGGGTGGATTGTGCGATCCCTCACCTTAATTCTACATCGAATACTTATAAACTAAGATCTTGTTTATAAATGAGAATGGACTATAAATTTTTCACTTTAATTAACTATTTTTTAAGAAATTACTTAACCTATTAGTTTGTACTTTGGGCCATGTCGTTGGAAAGATGACTTAGCCCATTATGTTTTGGGTCAAGTCGTTACATAACGAAACACACATGACACACTAATCGATAATAAGATATCGATAAAATTATGAAAAATAACTTGAAATGTTGAGTCAATTAATTAGTTTAACCATGATGATAATTTTCCTTTTGTAAAACCCCATTTTTGGGTTAGGGTTTTACCCGATTTAAGTTTTCCCTATTTTGGTCAGTATCGAGTTGGTTTGAACGAGATCGAGCCAAACTTGTTTCAGATTATGAGTATGGGCCTAAATGGCCGTATGAACATGTTATGGAGGCTGAGTATGCCCGACATGCAAATTATAAGATCACGAGTTATCAATGTATGCTCAGGTATACGGATTTGTTTGTATGTGTTAGACAAGATTTTAGGCCTAGATTTAGGCCGTTACGGCGTTTAGTATCCGTTTGGGATTTTATGGGTACATCATTTGCATGCATCATAGGAATTTTAGATCACTCGATTTATGCCCCTGTGGGCCCAATTTGAT
>JAVDBV010006272.1:0-12420 GCA_032619315.1 Piper longum
TGGGCCCATTTAATTGTCCCCCACATCTTACCTAGATGGTGTCATTACCACATGTTATGACAATTATGTTTGGAATGTGGACCATGAGGCCTTGCTGTCTCAAGACCCACATCATTCACTCCATTATTATCATGGTTTTTTTAAGGGGTTAAATTTTAAAAAATAAATAATTAAATAAACAGGAGATTTAAACGAGCAAAGCTAGGTCGAGTATCACTCTATTAATAATCGAGTTTGTTTTTAAATTAACTTGCTCAATTACTGTTTGATTTGAGGCTATATGCATATCTGAACTCGAACCGCTAAGAAATTCATCAGAAGTAAATATACTTATTAATTAAATAAATTCCAAATAGAACCAAGCCGAGCTCTTTTATAATTTCAGAGTTCAAATTTGCATTTTAACTTATAGTTTTTTTTCCTGTGAAAAAAATGACTTCTTAAAAAAAATTATATATGACCCAAATGGCATATAAACTATTAATATACATACATGATAAGACATTAGTTTTATTTTCTTTTTTTAAACAAATGAATTGATTATGTATTGAATGTTGATTTTTTTGTATTAAGTGCTTTGGTTATCAATTTGATGGTCTTTTCCACATTTGAAGTAGTCTTTCTTACTTTGGACAAATAAAGACAAATGAAAGAAAGAATAATCTATCTTTTTCTTTTCTTTTATTTTTATTGACCAAAAGATACTTTACTTACTATTTTGCAAAACCTCTTCCTAGCTCAATTATTGCCCCTAATCTTCACAGTAGAAGGTTATGATTATTTTATCATTTCCAAGCATAATTTTTGCACTTAAGGGGCCCATGCCCATTGTCATATATTTATTTTATTTTTTAAATCAAAAGGAAAAGATATCATTGACCATGTAATTAACTCATTATCCTTAAGAAGATTTTTTTATCATCCTCTTTTTATTTAAATTGGACCATAAATAAATAATATAGAATATTACATGTCATTTAATGATCTGTTTATATGTAAAGAAAACTATATAAAAATTAGTTAATTTGACAAATATTTATGTCTGTGTCACTTTCTTTTTTTTTTCTTTGATAAAGTAAAAGTTGCATCGCATTCTTTCAAAACACAATCTAATAAAATGACGGTCAAAATTTTAATATTGTGTTTGACATACTTTTTTTAAATATTATCATCATATTATAAAATTATTATTATTATTATCGGACAAGGACGAATATAGTGTCTACCACGTACGTTTGCAACACATAATTACAAAACAAGTATTTTTTAAGAAAATTATTTTAATCTAAAAAACAAAAAACCATATTTGTTTTTTCCCATTTTTCGCCCAAGCAAAAAAACAAATAAATAAAAAAATCGCATTTTCCATCAAATGAGAAGAAAATGATGGACGGATCATGGGGAAGGGGCTTGCCCTCTTGTGCAGGCTAAAAGGCCGGCAGGGTGGGGCTCACATGTCCCACATAAAGGGATACGTGGGTCCCACAGAAGGAGCCATTTTTGTTTTTTTATTTTTATTTTTTAAATCAAACTTTATTTGAGCAGCGTTGGATACGAGAAGAGTGGCCAGCGCAAGGAAGACTGCGGAGCAAGAAAAGCGAAAGTGAGAAGCTTTGAGCTCTCCCTCTCTCATGGCACCCTCTGCCTTCCCCCCTTCCCATGCTCCCCCCTTGGTTCTGGCGGTGGAGGGAAGGCTGGGCTCGCTGCCCACGCTGTGTGGTGCTGTTGCTTGAGTTCCCAAGTTGTTGGGCTGGGTAAAGATCCTGCCTTTCACCTTCTAGTTGCTTAATTTGCTTGTTGATTAATTGTTCTTCTTTTGCAAGCCTTTAGTTGTTTTGTTGTGTTTGTGCACTGTTTTTTGTGTGTTGATGTGCTGGTGTAATGATAAGTGAAGGCGTTGAGCTCTGGATTTCTTGCTCTGTGTTTTATTTATGTTTTTCATGTTGGTGAAGTGCTCCCGGTTTGGTGGGGATTGGAATAATTGGGAGGGAAGGAAAGTTTGCTCGAAACTTACCCTTTTTTGTTTGTTTTTTGAAAAATATATATATGTGAGCTGTGCTTTTCCCTACTATGGCGGTTGATCTGGGGGGTAGAAGGGAAGATTTTTACAGAGTTCAGATGAACTTACTTGCTTATAGATATCTCTTATCTATTTTAATCACTGACGTGGTTGGACTATCTTCTCCTCTTTTTTTTTGTTCAACAAGATCTTATTTTGTCCATAAGTTTTGTCCTATTTTCTAGCTGACCCTATAGTGTTTAGTTAAGAATTTTGCTGATTACAATTGTTCTGAATCACTGGAAGAGGCATTCGTAGGGCAGTTGAAATGGGCACAAATTCGACGGCAATCATACTCATAAATTGATTGACTAGAAACAAACTTGGTCGGGCTTTTGTTCCCAAATTTTTATCCAGCCGTGTCATGTTCACTACCTATTCAGATGGAGAGAGCCTCCGAATCAAGGGCTGCAATGGTGTCTGGAAAAGGCCAAGGCATTCATGCTAATACTACAATTGAGGAGAAGAAATATAAATTGAATGCAGAGAAACCTCAAATTCCTATGAATTTGCTTCTGGCAAATGCTGGGAAAGGAAAAGAAACTTATGTCGAACTAGATGAACCACTGGCTGGTTCCAGCACACTTACCGTGAGTGATTCTCTTGAAGAAAGTGGCCACAGTTCATTTTCTGGAGCTAGCCACCCATCTGAGCCTGTGGATGCTGATATGATGACCACAATTTATGAAGCACTTGACCAAGGCAAGCCTGGGATGGGACGTGTTGTGAAAGGCACCTCTTCTATGGGTCCTTGTTTTGAGGATC
Source organism: Piper longum (assembly GCA_032619315.1). Taxonomy (NCBI): domain Eukaryota; kingdom Viridiplantae; phylum Streptophyta; class Magnoliopsida; order Piperales; family Piperaceae; genus Piper; species Piper longum. The sequence continues at coordinate 2,825 of JAVDBV010006272.1, forward strand.
TTTCTATCCAAGTACCAGCATTGAGACCAGCAGCCATTCCATCAGCTTCTGAGAGCTTGATCATGAAGCCTAGTGGTTCAGGGACCACAGGAGGCCCTTCGTTTATTACTCATAATTCACGGTCGACAGAGATCTCAACCTTGCCATCAGATCCTGGGGAGAAAGAATGTGTATGGGATGCTTCCCTGCCTCCTAGCGGTAACGTGAGCCCTCAGAGCAGTGTAGATAGTACAAGTGTTGTGGCAGCAATGAGCATTGTAAATAGCTTCACAAGCACATATAGAAGTGATGGGATGACCAGCGATGGAATGCTCAGCGTAGAAAGAAACTGTGAGAGCGTGAAGGGAAGTATTCCTGGAGACTCACTTGAGAGTGCAAAAAGTAGCATAAGCAGGGCCAGTGACAGCAGTGGTCTTAGTGATGAGAGCAATTGGAGTAATGTTACAGGGAGTGCTAATAAACCGCATAAAGGGAATGATCCTCGATGGAAAGCTATTCTTGCAATTCGGTCACGAGATGGTATACTGGGTATGAGCCACTTTAGATTGCTTAAACGGCTTGGCTGTGGGGATATTGGCAGTGTATATCTATCCGAGTTGAGTGGAACAAGATGCTATTTTGCAATGAAGGTAATGGACAAAGCATCACTTGCCAGTCGGAAGAAGTTGCCGAGGGCCCAGACTGAAAGAGAGATTTTACAACTTCTGGATCACCCTTTTTTGCCAACATTATATACACATTTTGAGACAGACAGGTTCTCATGTTTGGTCATGGAGTATTGCCCAGGAGGTGATTTGCACACTTTAAGGCAGCGACAGGCAGGAAAGCACTTCCCTGAACTTGTAGCTAGGTGAGGCTTCTAGCGCTTTACCTGTAACTTTTTATCATGTTGAATGGTTTTATGCAGTTTACTTTCCAGAAAATGCTTATCTTACTTAAACTGGAAAACTTTCTTCTCTGTTCATTTGCATGTAACTTTAACTTAAATCCCAATTGCCACATTTTAAATGGTTGTTTAAACTTTAAAATATGATGAATGTGTTCTTTTACATGTGATTAAGTTGACAGGTAGTCATTTCATTGTAATTTTTATATCAAACATCTTAAACTTCTTCAGTTTATGAAATTGAAGTTTCAAATTCTAGACCAGTTGAAGGAGTTTGTAAGCGATTCCATGCGTCTTATTTCCAAAGACATGGCTTTTGCACGAAATGTTTTTTGCTCGACTTTCTTTGAACAGCTCAATCTTCTGTTTGGAGATTTCACTTATACCCTAATGAAATATTGTTTAGATTTCAAATTGAGATGCATTTGCATTAGATTGCTTCTATTTCATTTAACTTCATACAAATGGGGTAGATAATTAGGAAGTCCTGATTTCCTTGCTACTAAAACTAAAGATTAGTTATTTGTTTAAGTAGATAACCTGTGTATTTGAATAGATATTCTAAGTAAATCATGGGTCGAATGTAGAGGTTATTTGCCTTGTATTATGATGATCATTAATTTGAGCATTTATGCTTCTGCTAGCATTTGTTTTTTGCTTTTACGAATGTAAGCAGTATCTCTTCAATTTTGCCAGGTTCTACGCAGCAGAGATTCTGTTGGCTCTTGAGTATCTTCACATGCTTGGAGTTGTTTACAGGGATTTGAAGCCAGAAAATGTTCTAGTACGTGATGATGGTCACATAATGCTATCTGACTTTGACCTCTCTCTTAGATGTGCAGTCTCCCCAACCCTCATAAAGTCATCCTCTGATTCTGATCCTTCTAGACGAGGCTTGGGAGGTTTCTGTGTACAGCCAGTTTGCATTGAACCTGGTTCTGTTTGCATACAGCCTGCGTGCTTCATGCCGAAGATGTTCTCTTCCAAGGGAAAAAAGAAGAATCAAAAACCACGTCCTGAACCTGGGCCAATCTCCTCCACTTCTTTGCCAGAGCTCATAGTAGAGCCTACTACAGCTCGGTCGATGTCATTTGTGGGTACCCACGAGTACCTTGCTCCAGAAATTATCAAGGGAGAAGGCCATGGGAGTGCAGTAGATTGGTGGACCTTTGGCATTTTTCTCTATGAGCTCTTGTACGGAAAGACACCATTCAAGGGATCTGGTAACCGAGCTACTCTGTTCAATGTAGTAGGACAGCAGCTCAGATTTCCTGAATCACCATCAACGAGTTACTCAAGCAGAGATTTGATAAGGGGGCTGTTGGTAAAGGAGCCTCAGCACAGGTTGGGATTTAAAAGAGGAGCTGCTGAGATCAAGCAGCACCCCTTCTTTGAGGGAATAAATTGGGCATTAATACGGTGTTGTACACCACCGGAAATTCCAAGACCTGTGGAAAAAGAGCTGGATGGAAAATTTGGGGTGCCAGAATTGGTCAAGGCTGCCGATAGTGGCAACATCAGCAAGAAGGTGGTTGGAGCCGACATGAATGCTGCTGGGGGAAAATATCTGGATTTCGAATTCTTCTAGCTTATCATGTATGTAAAATCTTTGGCGGGGAATTGTTCTTGAAGGAGTTGCAGACCCTATAAGTTGGTGCTTATGTGAAATAATTTGTCATGGACAGGCTTGCACGATACTGTCACGAGTTTCGATCCGTATTCTGTCACTGGAGTTTGCCATCGTTCCTCAAATTGTGACAGTTAACCAAGCTTTGATTTGATTATAAGTGAAAGCAGTGGATGTGCTATAGCTACAACAAGAAGATTGTACATTGATCCATCCATCCATATCCTTACATTTTGTGCAGCATAGCCTGGAGCATTCATACAATTTCCCCTTGTTCATTTGAAGACAACGACTGGCCACAAATCCAAGGTAGTTGGTTAGGATCGGAGCCTCTGAGTTAACCATAATAAAAAACCAGATTAAGATGCTTACAGCAGTAGTTCTTGCCATCCATTCTATCTATTTCTTGGATTTTTCTCAATTTGGGATGAAGGTATATATTCCAGATGAAGTAATTTGTCATCGGCATTCGTCTTTCATTGGCCACTATGAGTAGTTATTTGATTAACAGAAATACTTAGGATGTTCAGGTAGTATATTCGATTAGAAATTAAAAAATATTAAAACTGTCATGTTGATATCAAGTCTTGATTAACAGTTTTTTACCTGACCAAATGCACTTTCTAATTTAACTGTACTGTTGGCACTACATGCCTGTGAATCATTTCTCTAGCGCAAAAATTTGGTTTTGGTCTTTGAGATAAAAGGATAGTCACTAGGAATTTGGACGCTTATTTGGATGTTTCGGAAGAAAGCAAGAATGGGCCACATTGTTTCTTAGTGTAAAATCGTGTTCAGTTCTTTAAGTATAAATTTCTGTGTCAATTAGAGTGTGAGAACAATCAATGAGCAATGCATATATATCTCTTCACATATGCTTATACAATAGTACTCTTGGAACCAATCTCTATCTCTGATCCGAGTTCGCGCCTTCTCTTGAATTTACCTGATGTTAAAAGAGAATGCCATCAGAATTTTCTAGGAAAACCATTGTTAACCACCGTTCAAAAAAAATTTAAGGTAATGTCCCTAAAAACTTTTCTAACATCTGCTCAACAAGATATGAAAATTGATTGTGATTGAAAATGAAGAAAATTGTTTCCAGTAGATTCTCGGAAATGGTTTGCAGAATGATTCTCAGAGCAGTCAAAAGACTCAAAACAGTCCACAAACTAACTCATTAGCTTGCATGTAAACCCTTCAACCAAAGTCAATTGAACTTGCAAGAGATGAAATGGCGACAAGAGAGAAAAACAAGCTTCAACTCTCTCCCCACCCACAATGCCTGCCCAAGGACTTGACAGCTGATACAAGGACAAACTCTTTCCACTTACATGGCCAATGACATACACGAAGTGCAGGTAGAAAGTAAGAAGGAAGAGATAATTATCCGGGTTAGGTAATATTGAACCTCACTACCTGCAATAGTAGTCTTATTCCTGTCATTGAGAAATCTTGATTCGAGTACTTCTTGGTAATTTGTTCATGGCTTTCAGAGCAGAAGACTGCTCTCTCATTAGCCAAGTTCTGAACCGCTCGCGTTAGGTAGACTGATTGAGGTGACATTGGTAGTAGGTCAGCGAGCAATTCAACGCCCTGCAGAGAAACCCTTCCAATGGGCTGACTTGCATCCTTTTTGTCTTTAAATAGGATCAGGTGGGCTTGGCAGTTTTACCAAGTTAGAAACCATTTTTGCAAGCAGTAGAAGAGTTTAATTAGAGTTGCCAAGTTACAGGGGCTAATAGGAAGATGGTGAAAGGTGGAGCCAAGCTCTCCAAGTTGGCTGTAAATGATGGACATGGGGAGGATTCACCATATTTTGATGGTTGGAAGGCATATGACAAAAACCCATATCACCAAGATCAAAACCCACTTGGTATTATTCAAATGGGGTTGGCTGAGAATCAGGTGAATCACAAACTAAAGCTTGATTTACCAAACTGTTTTGTTCCATATAAGCTATTGGCTAACTCAACTCAACGTCTTCTTTTTCTCAGATATGTACTGATCTGATAGAAGAGTGGCTAGACAAACAATCACAGCCCCTTGCATGGAAAGGATCACCAACTACCTTCAAAGAGACTGCACTCTACCAAGACTATTATGGCCTTTCCTGCTTCAGACAAGCATTAGCTTCCTTCATGGAGAAAGTAAGGGGAAAGAGCGTGATGATTGATCCAAAAGGACTTGTTTTAGCAGCAGGAGCTACAGCAGCTAGTGAGATTCTCACATTCTGCATTGCCAACCCTGGAGAAGCCTTGCTTGTCCCAACACCTTACTATCCAGGGTAATGCTACTTCATTATGTATAAAGACTCTGCATTATTATCGCATGTTAACTGCTTACACTTATAAGATCAATTTTGCATAATTGGCTTTTGATTTTAATCTGCAGGTTTGACAGAGACTTGAGGTGGAGAACAGGAGTGGATATCATTCCAGTTGAGTGCTGCAGCAACAATAACTTTCAAGTAACAAGAGCGGCCATGGATGAAGCTTACAAAACTGCATTGAACAACAATCAGACCATCAAAGCCATCTTCATCACAAACCCTTCTAATCCACTCGGCCTCACCACACCTCCTCAAACAATGTTTGAGATACTAGACTTTGCAAGGGAGAAAACCATTCATGTTATCGCAGACGAGGTCTATGCCGGCACTGTTTTCTCCTCCCAACCGTTCACCAGCATATTAGAGCTAGTTCAGAGCTCAAACAAATATGACCCAGATTCTGTGCACATCATATATAGCCTTTCCAAGGACTTGGGAATGCCAGGTTTCCGAATTGGTGCTATCTACTCTGCCAACCAAACCATAACCACTGCAGCAAGGAGGATGTCAAGCTTCTCTTTGCCATCTTCCCAGACCCAATTATTCCTGACTAGTATGCTAAGTGACGAAGAGTTTGTTAGCAAGTATCTGGCCACATTAAAGGAGAGATTGAGAAGAAGGCACGGGGTGTTTGTATCCATTTTAAGGGAAATGGGCATTGACTTCTTTCCAGGGAACTCGGGGCTTTTTTGTTGGGTGAATCCAAGCAAATTAATGGGGAAGACAGGTTGGGAAGGGGAATTGGATATTTGGAAAATGATACTTGAACAGATTCGATTGAATGTAAGCCCAGGCTGTTCATTTAAATGTGGTGAGCCAGGTTGGTTTAGGGTTTGCTATGGTAACATGTCTGAGGATGCGATGGGCGTTGCACTAGCCAGGATCAAAAGCTTCCTGTCAAATGGGCATACACAAGTAAAGGACGATGCCAGTGGCAATGGAAGCAAGGTACCAGACTCCCTAGTTCTCTCATCAGACATTGCCATTCAGATGGCTTCATGTTTAGCACGGCAATAGACAAGTTTCGCCGACAAACAAGAAAGAGCCGGCATTTTGATATTCAACAAGAATAGAGATGTATTTGTTCCGTAAGTAATGTTCCTTATGTGTCCAGTTCAATTTTTTTTTCTAGTGTCAGTCTACCTACCGAAAACAGACAGCTAAAAAACCACTAATGATTAATTCCTGAACCAAGGAACATCCTTATTACATCTCAACTAAGAAAGTAAATAAGTAAACTTATAATGGAAGTAAGGTTCTAAACTAAGCAAATAACAACTGCATTCTCTCTTCTCAAAAAAAGTACTTCACCACCATTTACGCTGTTGATTTCCTTGAAAGAGCAATCACATTGAAGTTCAGAGAATTTGGGCTTTTCTGTATCATAGTTTGTATGACTTTTGCAGCATCCTGTGTGAGCAAAGTTTTCCACTCGTAAGAGTGTGAACAGACACAGGACTACTGCCTACCTAACCACCCAAGAGGGAAGTTAAAAACAATAATTACCTGCAACAAGGTACTGGGTGAAGAAGGACCATGCGGTATTGGCTGTGATTTTCTTCCATCTAGCTCATAGAGGGTACCTAGCCAAGAAATTAATTCTTTAAGGGACTTGCAACACTGTAAAACTGTTTTTATAAACAAAAGAAAAAGGAATGCACCAATCATACCATCGACGCATGAAAAACAAATGAAATGAGTGTTGACTTCTCCGACCACCTAAAACATGAAATTAGAAGTTTGACGACAGACATAGCAAGAAAGAAAACACAAAATAAGTGTACCAGTCATAAAAGAGGAATTTATAATTAAAGGGTGGATTAATACCCTATTCACGATTCAGGGTGTCTTGTATATTATTTACAATTCAAGGGTCTTTTTTTTAAATAATAACCTAACTACCCTCAATTGGTTGCGTTAGATTAAAAAAAAATAAAAAAGGGCAGGTCGCTCTGGCCACCCCTGCCACCTGGCCTGCTGGGGGGCCAGATCTGGCCCAATTTTTTTTGAAAAAATATTTTTTTATCTAACCCACCATTAAAGTCATTATATAAAAAAAGACCCATGTATCGTGAATAACATGCAGGACACCCTTGAATCGTGACTAGCGTACTATTCCATCCTTTACTCATAAATTCCTCTTCATAAAAACAAGGAATAATTACATAAATAGAGTGGTTCAAATCGTCAATTCAAGCAAATCATGTCCTGAATACTTATCATTTACTTGCCTCCGTATCACCAGCTGTTGCTGCTACAGAGTGTGCATCCTCTAGTTCTGTATCTTCTTCAAGAAAAACTGCACGCTGCAAATCATTGCAGATGTAAGACGAAAACTTAATTTATTAACTTTGTGGACAGGGCAAACTAACCTCCATATAATCCATCTCAGCAGTTGACTTGAAGAACCGAGCCAGGTAAGAACCTTCATCTGAACAACAAGCAACAGAAAAAATGGAATGTGGCTTACATGTTACAATTTATAACACGTTTCATGTGCATTCGTCATTTCCCTTAAACAGACCTCTATTAAATGCCTTCACCCAATGAAATATGCATTTCAAATATTACTGAACATGCTAAGTAATAAATAGCAACTACAAAAAAATGATCGAGGCCTTAAATCCAGTCCATCGTAGAGAAAAATAATCAATACTGCATACAGACCATGCATAAAAGAACACACTATCTGGACATTATGTTAATAGTCTTGACATCTTAAAACGCATCAACAAACAATTCCAAGAGCAATGCTTTTCTTTTTCTTCTTCTTCCACCTTAGCCCAAAAAAGAGGCTGGAAACACAGATCCTCATCGAGGATCCATGCAATTGCATCCCAAAACCAATAAATACAAGTCTGTAATTAAGATATATCACTTAATAGCAGTCTGAACCAAATAATCAAGAAAATGTTATGTATAAGAGGCATAAGGCGAAGGCAAACTAACCAAGTTTCACCGCCGATGTTACATTGCCTATAGCATGAAGAAGTCCAACTGTCCCACAGGCATTTCCGACAATTTGTCTCATAAAGTATACATTTCCATTTGACTCCTACACCAAGAAAACAAAGTAAATAAAAAGCTTGATGGAATAGCTCACAGAGTCAAGGTATCATATTGAGGATCCAACTTTCTTTTCTACAAAACGAACATGAATAATTAACTATGGGATAGCAAAAAGTTTTAGAATCAGCAACACCTGATTCTGCAACAGAATACAGAATAAGTAGAAGTAATTTCATAAACAATGTACATGAAAGATATCATAAAAGATTGGGACTAATCGTGTTATGTTTGGACTGGGCATGTCCATGCAGAGTTTCTATGTAATTTGGTAGCCGGAACAACATGTTGGCTTCTTATTATCAGAAATTGAGCTTCTGTTTTCTGCATTCAGACTTGTCCTTTCTAAAGGAGTTAAAGTGACAAATAGTTTCATCATCTTTCTATACGTCCTTTGCATTATTATTCTTTCAGCATCTGGGTTGATTTAATGGCCAATAGAGATTTAAAATGACATGCATGTTTTCTATAAGATTATTACCAAAACTACAGTTACAGATAATACAACAATTCCCTAGTCTACATTATGTCCCTGTCAGGACTCATGAGACAAGCCCACTTTGCTTATAGAAACTCAGAACCTAATAAAAATGTCTGATATAACATGGCACCTGGATGAGGAGGATTATTGTCTCGTCATTCTACAGAGGCTCAAAGTTGGAAATGCTGAACATAAATGCATTTATTGAGACGTTAATTGAACAAGTTAAAAAAAAACCATCAAGAGAGACCTAATGTAAATTACTACAGGCCTCTTAAAGCTTCCAAGTTAAATTTTTAACAGGCTTTAATTCTTATCTAAGCCAATGCAATGCCTACAAACGATATTACAAACAAAATATACAGAGTCTACCAGCATACAACATTTCCACCATTCTCCTCAACAACCTTTAAATAGAAGATGATCATGAAGGATTCTTAAAAATCATAAACATGATATACAATGTTATGCAACATGACCATGAAAGTAAAAAAAAAAAAGAGAGAAATGATGAAAGTCTCAGGTTCCTAGGAACATAGGAGTAAACTGAATGTAAATTCTACTTCTTGTTTCACTTACCTTCTTACCGTCCTCTCCCAGCTTCTCTTCCTCCAGAATTCTCTCAGCTTCAGTCTGGAGTAAGTTGAGACATTTAAAGACATCACTACATTAGAAAGTAAACGAAAATTGACTTCAAACCAAAAAATATATGACAATGTAACAAGCAACACTACCAAAAGACAGACGGGTCAGGGCTATTTTAACAACGGAGAGATGATAAGATTTGAAAACGATAGAGAAATTTTATATGACAGAGTAACAAGAAACTCTACCAAAAGACGAGGGTCCAGTGTTATGGCTATAAGGGAAAAAAATATTTTGAAATACGGTAAGACAAATAATATATGCCACCGTAACAATCAATTGACAGATGACCCGTTGGTATTGTAATAATGAATAGATAACACGATTAACTAAACTATACATGACACTCTAACAAGCAATCCCATCAAAAGATGGATAGTCTGATGTCATAGATACCGGGAAAAAATACAAGACAACAACATGGCTAGATTATTCATATATAGCAGCGTATCAATCAATCCTACCAAAAGACAGGTGAGCCAAATACTATTATTATTAATATTATTAATATAAACATCCATATCTATATATATATATATATATATATATATATAGATAT
>JAVDBV010006273.1:0-11822 GCA_032619315.1 Piper longum
TATCCTTCCCGTCTTGGTCGTGGCTTGGTATTCCTCCTCTCTCGGTCCTCTTGTTCATTTCATTCATACCCCAATTGCATATTATTTGCATTTCTTCTCAATATTGCTGTGTGCAACTTTTTAACCTTAATGATTTAGATGTGTATGATATATAATGTTTTTGAAATGTGGATGATTTTGAGCTAATTACTGATCGTGCTAATTGAACATGAAATTATTTATTTGTCACGGCGGATAAAAAAATGTGTTTTTTTTTGTTTTTTTTGCCCATTCATTAATTAATGTTTGTTAAGTCGTAAGCCACACTGATATTTTGAGTTCGAGTCAGCCTTGGATCGAGTCGAGTTGAACGAGTTCAAGTTCAAGGATCTGTTACCAAAACCAGAGGCGGTCAAGGGTGAAGAGGACCCGAAGAAGAGGAACAGGCGGTGGTCGGAGACGATGCAGCAGAGGAAATCGCCCACCGCCGGCCGGCCCTCCAGCACCGATGGCTTCGAGTTTTCGTATCGAATGCTTGTTGATCCGAGTAGTATCGCATTTCTCTTCTCATGTTGTTTCAATATGATTGCTATCTGAATACACTTGGATGCAGTTTTGTTTTGTATCAGCACTAAGATATGTGACTTGGGTTTTTATTATTTGTGCCTTGGTGGATGTTTTTATAGGATACACGAAAGTTTCTCAAGGATAATCACGCCTGCGATTGTATTAATTGCCCAGGTACCATTTTTTGGGGGCTTCAATTTTTTATAGCTTGCCCATGAACTTAGCTAAATGTGGCAAAAGTTTATTAAGTAAATCAAGATAATTGTTGATTTTTGGGCACCTATAAAGTTCTGTGAAGCCCAAATCTGCAATAACGACTTGTAGAATTTTTGGTCGTTAAGGCCTGAATTTCAAAACTATGTACAGCTTATGCAATTTTTCAAAACAATGACATGCATCCAAAAATTACAGTTGATCAATTATATTTTGATATGTGAGTGCTGTAATTTTTGCTATTACTTGTGTATCCAACTTGTGGTGAAAAATTAGAAGCCCCCTTTTGTGGTGTGTTCATTAAAGAAATTGATAAGATAGTTAGACCCATTAGTTGTGTTTCCCTCTTCCCAGTCCTCTTTTGGTATCGTTACTCTTTGGGACTTAATTTGGATAAAGCTGGCCATCAAGTTTTTAAAATTCATCATATTGATCGAATATTGGTTTTAGGAATTAGTAATGTATGCGTGCTACTTGCTGCAGGCTGGCAGTCTGATAATTGGAGTACTTTGGATTGTTTTATCGGTATTTCCTACACTGGAAAAATGTGAACTTCCAGTTGCACCAGTTATCATTGGTTTAGTTTCGGTAAACATGGGGGTTTTAGGTACATGCTGGTGATTGGTTGATGCGCATTTCCTTTTTTAGTATGCATACATACTTTTTGTTCTGATGTAAAAATCATGAAATTAATCTAAATTTTAGGTCGACGGAAGATCAGTGTGAATTTGTTGAGACTCTATGTTGTTCCCTCATCTATATCTACTGGGCTTTCACTCACTAGTCATCTTAAAAGTGGTTTCTCGTTTAGGAATGGTTATAGTTTTCCCATGAAACTTGATTGTTTGCTTCCATACAATCAGTTGATCAATCTTTTTGGTTTCTTTAAATAGGCTCTCCAAGATCAAAGTGCATTTACGCTGAAGAAATTTGAAGTTCTGGACGCTGGTCGCATTTTATTGGGTGAGTTTTTTCTTTCTTCACCAGTTGAAGACAAATTATCAACAGATTCATTTGAAGAAGCCTGTTTTCATATGCTCATTCTTATTTTACAAACAGGTTTACCTCTGCAAGTAATTGTGGGTATCGTCATATTTTCGCTCACAGGAAATATGTCCCCGCCCAAGAGAGCCTCATGATATGATGGGCATTCCAGATTTTATTCTCTTAAGGAACCCTTGGCTGTAATTAAATGGTGGCTGGATGAGCTAATTAATGCATCAAGCTTTCTCAAATGTTGGCTACTTGGCTTGTTTGTTGCTGAGGTATAGTGTTGGATTCCAAGTATAAATCCTCTTTTTTGACTATATTATACCATTTATTTTTTGTCCCAGTTAAAAGCAGTTTTCTAGTGCGTAAGGTATACGAAACTTTTTTTTAGAAAGCAATTTGTGGATTAATATCAAGGGATGAATTTTCTTATAATGCCACTTTTTTTGCTCCACTAAAGTAGTTTTCTTAATAGAAGTAGCTAGTCGGGATCCATGCAATGCTATGTCTTATTCACTGATGACGATGAGATTTTTGGTTTCCAGAGTTATGGATGGTAAAGTTAATTAATGCCTTTTCTGCCCAAGATAATTCTTATCCAGGATTCCTACGTTGGGAGCTGGTTTTGAAGAAAAATGCTCTTTTATCGACAATTTATTCAATTGTATTTTTTAAATAAAATTATTAGCAATAATATCAGTTGTTCAATAAAACAAAATGATGTAAAATGTCGCACTTCGTGCTGCAACTAGGCTGAAAATCTTGTTGTCCCAAACCACGAACTAAAGCCAAAATGCAACCAAGGGCCCAAAGCCCTTATTAATTAGTATTCAAGTAATCTTGTTGTGGTATAATACTCTAGCAACGTAATATATTTTAAATTAATATATATAATCATAATCAAATACTTCCATTAAATGAGTCTAGGCTAATTCGATTAATATCTGGTCTAGACTCAAACATTTCTCTTTGAATCAAAGTGTAACGAGACAGCCATGTCTGCCGCTTATAACAGCTACCACGTTAATTTAAAATCTGTTTGGTCTATTTTCTCATTTTATTATTGGGCAAAATTATTTTTAACCATTCATATCCAAATCTGAACTATCATAAAATGGTAAATTGGGTAACTGTTTTTTCCCCCAAATTAAAACCCTCTTCACAATGACTTTTTGCGTTGTATATAAATAATAAACCATTAGAATGGCAATATTAGAATCTTCAATTGTTTGCTGTTGTGATTTCGGCTGCACATTGTTCAATGAGTTGCCTGCCTCGACTAGTTCTACGACCAAAGCTAGCCATCAACGGACTTCAGCATCACCAGAAGTATTCAATTTGACCAAATACGTAATATAAGAGAGAAGAGATCTATCAGATAGATGAAAAGACAACACCAGTATCTGAACATAACAAGGCTGTTTGAGAGATGGTCACCCATTTTGCATTGGAAGAGAGGTTACTGCAGACCATAAAAAGGTAATATTTTAGCAAGCAAAACTGTTTTTTGTGGATTTGTCAAGAGTACAAGTCTGCAATGCATTTCAACCTGAAGAGAAAATTTCTTCTGCTTTGGAGGACTTTCAATTGTCAATTTGGATTTCCATTTAACCTCAATGCACGTTAAAAATCTCTTCTGGAGGATCATACACATGCCGATCAGGAAACATCTCCTCAAAGTCTTGCTTCACTTTATTTCTTAAAAGTGGATGGGGAAGAAGGCCCTTCAACAGAATCCTAAAAGGCAATTCTTCAGGAGGATCTGGGGAATTCTTCATATCTTCATAAATATTCATGGCATCAGCAGGTGAACCATACTTCAAAAACCCTCTGATAACTTCCGCATATGTTTGAGAATCAGGAAATAAATCATCTTTTCTCATACTCTCCCACACTTGCATAGCCTCTTCCATCCTTTTACATCTTGACAAAGCAATTATTAAATCTTTGTACAAATAAACATCAGGCTTGTACCAGTTCTCCTTTTGTATGATTTTAAACACCTAACACACAAAAGCGACAATTAGAACAAGTCGATAACATTCATATTTATATGATCAAATATTACATAAATATGATAACTAAAAAACTATACAAGGACAGATGATAATGATCTATATATGTCCATAAACCAACTATGGTGATTAAATATCAATCTAAATTCAACAAGATCAGCTGACAACCTTATTTTAAAAACATGAAAATCCGTTCAAATAGTTTTGTAAGAGGAAAATTATTTAAACCAAAAAAAGAAGCTAATTAGCCTTCACAAAACAGTGCAGGATCGGCTCCATAAAAAAGCACATCCATAATCAACACACAATTAATAACTTGTGGTCAATATTTTTTTAGTGCCCAAGAGAAGATGACAAAGAAACGTATAAATGTATTATATCTAGTTATGGAGCATTTATATAAAACTTTCTATAAAAATAACCTACCTTGACAGCCAAACCCACTTCCTCCTGTCTTTCCAACTCAGTCAATACTGCAACCATGTCCATTTTTAACAACCGAAAAACATGAGATTTTACAAATTTGTCAAGCATTTCTTCATTATCTTTGAACCTTTTCAAACCCAAAATCGCAAACAGCGCTTCTTTCCCAATAAGCTTTTTGCCCTTCCAAAGGGGACCTCTAGGTCTTCCATCATGCAACTGTCTAAAACCCAACCCATCATTTTGTGGTCTTAAGAGCATGGATTGCTTGATGTTTGGTAACACATGCAGAAGCTTTAATCTAGTGAATCCTCTAATTGCCATAAAGCAGCTATTATCTAGATGGTCTTCCGAAAGATTCTACAGGATCCGGCAAGAGTGCTTGCAAAAGAACTTATTTGGAAGCAAATGTATTAATTTGGCTCGTGAAAAAAATGTGCTTCATCACTGCAAGAAGAAAGGTAAATTACAAAAAATGTAAACGCAAGAAAAGCAATAACATTCTTCTCCTAACAAAGATAACCAATGGTTTAACAATGCAAAGAAGAACCAAGCAAGATGAATGGGTAGATTCATTGCAAAAGAAAAGAAAAATGTAATCATGCCACTAGAATGGACGCTTCTAGAGAGGTCAATGGGAGTGGGAATAGCGGAAACCTCTAAAAAGTTGTTTCACCTTACACGCTGATTTTTTCCAACTTAAATGTAACAGTTGCCCAAAGCAGAATCAGCCCTTGAATCACAATGATAAAAAACAATGAATCAGATTGATGCAACCAATTTAACCGCGGAATTGGACACAGAGAATATCACTAAATCAACTGATGCAACAATAACTTGGTTTGAATCCGCGCCAATCTTCCCAAATAACTAACTAAACACATACACCCACACTATTAGACGTAAAATATAAACATCCACAAAAATTCAATATAGACAAACATCAACGAGATACCTCAAACATACCAAATGAACAAGCACACACAAACAAAACACAAAAGAATTATAACTAACTACGAGAAATATTTGATGAAAGCATGGTTAGCAATGTCGACATAATTTCGAATGTCGCCGCTGAGTCGGCGATTTACCGCCGACATGGAAAACGGAGGCAGAGGAAGGGGGTAAAGCTTGCCGTCTGTGAAGGTCCCGTCACTCGATGGAAAGGCAGCGCCTTCTTCGTCTTAACTGGTGGAGGCTGTGGCGGCCATGGCCAAGGGGCTTGGATGAGGAAGCATTGGCTTTATTATTTTTTATTTTTTATTGTTTAGTATTTGCTGCGCTTAACATTAACAAAACATTGGGGCTGACAACACTTTATTTTGTTTATTATTATATTACAGATTAATTATTTATCGTCTATCTACCCCTTAATTAATTAATTAGTCTATAAGAAAGAGGTGTTTTTCTTATCCATTTATCCATCTATTTTATAATATAAAAGAAAGTGGTTTTTTTTTTCGGTGGAATATTTTTTTCTTGTATTTAAAAATACAGAGAGAAAATTATCATGACCATGAGATTGTTATAAAGACTTAAAATTCTACCTATAAGATTTATAATTTAACTATGACTATAAATTATCTCTAGTCACGATTGTTAGTTTATTATTAAAATTGAGATTAGACTTATAAGATTTATAATTTAATGTTTTTATTTTAAATATAACTCATTAAAATAATACTATATTTTCTAAATTGATTACTTAAATTTAATTTTATAAGGAAGTTAATAATATAATTATTTAATCTTTCAACTAGGTCGTTACATATGTATGCTTGAATTTTTTTTAAAAAATCATTTATCTATTACTATCAAATGAGTTACAATGAAAAAAAACATTTTGCAATAAAATTTCTATGAAAATGTATTGAATTTAAGTCATAACTACATCTTAATACATCCCAACAAATAAATTACTGTTCAATTAAATATTTTGTCATGAGTATCACTAATTTTATAAAATTTTAATTCTTTCAAATTAATTAAATCAAGTTAAAATAAATTAAATATGAAGTCTAGGTAATGTATGGGTTATCATGCTAGTTTATAATATATTTTAATTAGATGTGTGCTCCCGATAAGTGTCTACTATAAAACTATTTTATTAAAATCAACCTTTGAATTTAATTTAAGACTAGAAAATTAACACAGTTAAAAATATATTTGCATTTAATAAAAAAATAGATATCTAATCTAATTAAGTGTAAATTTTCACATAAATTAAATGTCTTCTATTTATGTATATCTACTTAAATAAAATTTTATATATTGTTAGTAAATTTTAAAGATTCATCATGTATAATCCAATTTAAATTAAAAATCTTAAAAGTCTCCGGTCGGCCTCCGTCCACCAAATTGGCACCATCATAACCGCCATGACGCTAGCTATCGATCCAGACTCAGCTCCTACACCGGCGCTGCCGTAGTAGCTACTTGTGGGGCCATTTTCTTGGTCGTTACCCATTGCCACCGCCACTTTTGGGGCATTTTTCGATGCTAGCGAGCTACCTCCACCGAGAGACCAACCACTCAGATAGCTCCCTCTTGTCGAGACCAATCTTTTGAGATCACAACCAACCCTCACCTTGGCCGCAGTCGCCGATTGTGACATCACCATACCCGGTGGTGATTTTGTCACTTTTTGGTCATTTTCCAATCGGCCAATTGTTGGACTTTGTCAGTTGTAATCGCCACTTTGGGTTACTGGCCGTTGGCATTTTTTGACAATGGTCACTGCTTGCTGTGACGGGCTCAAATACCAGTGTTTGTGTCCACCTACCCACATTCATGTCTGCCAATTGAGTCCTATTCAAGTGCCTGCCAACCAATCTGCCTTGACTATGTTCATGTTCGAGTCTATCAGTCTAGACTAGCCCAACCAACCTACATTTGATGAGTTTTCATGCTTATTTAGTAATGTCTTCCTTTTTCAAGGTGCCAAGAAAATTGCTTCGATCAATATTATTGACCAAGTCTTATAGATTAGCAGCTTTAGGCATGCCTTGATCGTAACATTTCTGATTCGGTTCGTAGGTGAACCAAAATGGGGGATTCACAATTTCGTATATGAGCCATATCTTGGTCAATTGAGATTGAAGACATTTGTTTTGAGCCAAATGTGTGGAGCTATCCTTAGCCAAGACGACATATATTTCTTTTGGTTTTTTCTTTGAATTTCATATTTTTACTCACTTAGACCTTAGTAGTGTATGTTTCGGTATTAGTAGTTATAGAGAAGTTATGAGATGGATATGAGATCATGATTTCAGTAAATGATAGCATGGATCTCATAGGTATGTCATGATAAGCTTAGAGACTCGTCCTTTCCTTTTGATGTGCTAGAGATTTGAACTATATAAGAGTGTCCATATGTTCAGTTAGCTAAGGTTGAGTCAGATTGTGACTACAATTACCTTGACCACCAGGGACATTATAACACTTGTATGTCCATTCGCATATCACCATATTAGTCCTTCCTTGGGGCATGGTGTACATTGTAAGACGGAGTTATCAGAGATAACATATATAGGAAGTTTGAAGTATGGAAACACTGGCAGAGTTATGTGGCAGGGAGCATAGACCACTGCGTGTCTTAGCTAGATCCATCAGACAGATCCTTGTTGATGGAGGCTATAGCTATGCCAGTGGAGCCACTGGAGTACTTGGAGAACAGATGAGAGTTTGGAGCACTCGAGTGATGTGATGACAAATGATCGGCTCCACCAATCATCTTGCATACCATTGCCTTGACTTAACATCCTTAGGTCAAATGTGTATGGTAAGATAGTATCATTAGACAGTGTTAGTGGCACTCTTCAGATGGATGCACATGGACAGAGTCAGGGAGCATGATAGTCTGATCTCTCGAAGGGATGATCATAGTGGTTAGATTGCTCAATCACCATGATAGTACATTTGGAGGCCCACAGCCAGGGCATATTGATCTGATGAATAGTAGATGATTAGATGCACAGTATAACCCTATTCAGAGTTTGGTCAACCAGAGAGAGGTATTCGACTCATATTAGAATTTTGGTATAGATGGTGGGTTTAGTGAGTGAGTGTTCTTTATAGAGAAATTGATTTCCTTGTGCTTTGCCAGCACGATTATGTTCTTACCTTGAGACATAAGATTGACCCTTTGTCTTGAGTATAAGAGGTACCTTTGCGATACTGTTTAGGGCTTATAGTACAAGTAGCTGATGGTAGACTAGTCTTGATGCGATCACTTTACCCCAGCTTGGGAGTGACTTAAATAAGGATCTAGAAAGTCAAGACCACATTAACAAGATAGAGGGACACAAGTGTATGTCATCTTGAGTGATAGCTTTGCTTGAGAGTCTACCACATCAATAGTAGTCATGTAAGCCAAGACTAGTGCTACAAATCAGAACGGGATAGTAGGTTACACACCACTAGAGAACAAATGAGACACGTGTCAAACCTCAGTATGAGTCCCCATAGGTTCGAAGGGAGATAGTGGTTCTTTAGGTCATTCCCGCCTGTTTAGAGGTGCGTGATTAGTACGGTATTGAAAAGTACATGCCTATTATTAGTTAATTAAACTAGAACCACTTATGAGCCGTCTCTTAGACTCATCATTGATTGACTATTGCATAGGCTGGCCACATGTGGCGGAGTTCAATCATAATGATCTTCGAGACATGTCCATACTATATTTTTGAGCCACCCAATATCTTATACAAAGTTTTCATTACCCTTATGACTCACACGATTACCTTTATATCACCATAGATGGAGTGACATATATACATAGCAAGATTTTCTCAACTCAATATACTCTCCTAGCACACCTGATGTCAGACCATTTGAGAATGAGACACCTCCAAGTTAGAATCTAAGAGCAATTTGACCAGACTTACACGAGAGAACTGGTCTCTTTTCATGTGACCAGAGATGTCAGACAGAGTCAAGCCTTCACCTAAGTATTTCATACTCACTCTTCCAGATATATTAGTCATGTAACCAATTTACCCTGATAGTAGATATGAGCAGACATTGACCAGTTCATATGCCATAGACTAGATGCAGATACCACAGTTCCATGAAGAATATGTTTTCATACTCCTTGAGATATGCTATGCATGTATATATGTTCTCGCTTTCTTTCCATCACAGAGAGCTCCATTCAACAACAATTAGTGGTTATATGAATAGTTACGAGAGCCATAATACGCAGTAGAGTCATAGCAGTTGTCCTTGTTCCATTATGGAATAGAGTTACACACTTGATTCGGGACTGAGTTAGCTAGAACCCAGTGAGTGTTCCGATTAGGGATACCCGAGTGTTTGATCTAGACAGGAGAAAGTGAGCCATACAACCCTATTAGCATGTACCCTTACCTTGTACCATTGTCTACCATATGCTAACTGGACTTGCAAGGCACCCTAGTATAGCCATAGGACCTGGAGCAAAGTGTCTTGAGGGTACACATAGTCGACCTGTCATATCAATGATGATCAGGGAGACAAGAGTAGATGTTAGTCGTACATCTCGCACTTATATAGTTTTTTCCTGATGTAGTTCAAACTAGTACTTTATAGTACTCTATAGTACTTGCTTGACTACTCAATAGGCCCTTAGGGGTGAGCCTACGTTTTTCCTGCCGAGTTCATTGCATTTCCGTTTCTATAGTTGGCAGTAACCATAGGGCCAGTCCAGCAAGATGATTTCAACATATGTAGTCATATCCAGCCAGATTAGTAAGGATCTAGCGAGCTTCAGCTGTGTTCAGAGTTTCAGCTTCATGTTGGTCCATTTGCGCTATATACAACCAACTTTTGAGGGAGAGCTACCCTTTAGGTCATAGCTCAACAGCTTTAGTTTTGCCAACTTAATGACATCTTTAGTTGGCTCCTTTAATTGCGTTTGATGTGAAAAATTTAGGGAATGAAATTTTTATAAGGGGAAGAGGTTGTAAAAACCCAACTTCGAATTAGGGTTTTACCTGCTTGTAGTTTTGCTCGGGTCAGTCTCGAGTCGGTTCGAGTGAGTCAAGCCTGACCAATTTTTAGACCATGAGTATGATGCCCAAATGGTCATATGAACATGTTGTGGAAGCCGAGTATGCCCTACACACAGATTATAGCTTCAGTTAGGCTACAACAGAGCATGCATTATCAGTGTATACAAGAGGTATGCAAATTTTTTTATGTGTTAGTGAATGTTTTATGGCTAGAACTACGCTGTTGTAGCATTTAATAACTGTTTGGGATTTTCAGGGTATCTCATTTACAAGCATCTTAGTGATTTTGATCTACCGCATTGCCCCTATGGGCCTAGCTTGATTTGAGTCGTAGATTTTTACCCGATTAAGTTCAGAGATTCAAGGACTATTTAACCTTCTTGCCTCGACTTCTGCCTATAGACTTAATTTTAGGCCTCAAGTTAGTTTCGACTTCGGATGATCTCGAACCAAAATATCCGTGTGTGTGTGTGTGTGTGTGTGTGTGTGTGTGTGTGTGTGTGTGTGTGTGTGTGTGTGTATTGCATATACTCATGGGTGGACCACACTAGGTCAACGAGTTGTTGGACATTCAGATCATCTCATGTGGCATGATCAGAGACGTTCACATCAGCCTTAGCTTTCACCCCATTATTTTTTTGTGATTTTCGCTTTATGTTTGGATGATTTCGACTATTAGCGTTGCCGCCACTTTAGGCTACCACCGGCGAGTCTCCGATCCGTGTCTGGCTATCAGATTTGTACCATCATGATTGCCTCGCGACTGGCTATCGATCCAGGCCCATGGCCTAAACGAGCGTCGTCATAGTAGTTTTCGGCAGGGCTATTTTCTTGGTTGTTTCTTGTTGCTGCCTCCGCCGCCACTTTTAGGGCATTTTTTGGTGCCAGCAAGCTACCTCCGGTGAGGCCAACCACCTAGATAGCTCCCTCTTGTCGAGGCCAATCTTTTGAGACTAGTGCTGACCCTCATCGTGGCCGTAGTCTCCACTAGCAACACTGCCGCACCTGGTGGTGATTTTGCCACTTTCCAACCATTTTCTTGCTATCTAGCGGTTGAAGTCACTGCCATCACATTCCTCGTCCACCCCTTTGTCGATTGTGACTGACGACAGCCTCCAACGTGCTGTCGTCGGTGTTTTCCTGCGACAGGTATTGCCTGCGCCATCGGGCTTGATTACCCGCTCTAACAAATTACACGTCTACCTACTTGTATTTGCGTCTGCCAGCCGAGTCCTGTTCACTTGCCTACCACCGTTTGCTTGCCCGTATTTGTGTCTGAGTCCATCAGTCCAGACTAGCCCAACTGACCAAGCCCACAAGTTTATTTAACCCGGACCGAGTTGACTCGGCCCGACTTAGTTTGGGTTCAGCTTAGTTGACCTGATTTGGATCATTTTCAGCCTGTTTTCATCTGTTTTTCGACCATTTTTGATAGTTCAAGATACCCTTTATTAGTTTAGATACATATTCACATTATTTAGCAAATTTAGATACTATGAATATATTTATTTATTTATTCATTTCTTGTTATTTGTATATGTATTGATTATAATACATGTTTATGTGATTATTTATTATTACTAATGATAAATTTAATTATTAATGTTAGTCTTATTTATTTTAAAAAAATTATATATATATATAT
>JAVDBV010006274.1:0-10241 GCA_032619315.1 Piper longum
TAATCGTAGTTGGGGATCTAGAGGTTGACAACGAGGAGGAAAGGCGGCGGTGTCGTGTGCGCGGGTGTGGGTACGGGCATGGGTACAATGGATAGCACCAGTGAAGAACTTGTCTGATTGGTTGAGGACATCATTGACACAGTAGGCGTGGGTGTAGAAAAGGGGGCGGTGGCGATAGAGGTGGTGTGAATGGTTGTAGGAAAAATGATTTTTTTTTTAATAAGTAAATCTGGATGATATGATTTAATCGAACATCCCAAATTTGACCTATTACCCATAATATCCAATTATATATATATATATATATATATATATATATACACATGCACGCTTTGAAAAAAAAATATATATACCTTATACATGCGTCCAAAAAGTCCTTAGTACATCTCCTTGATAAATGATACCTGCCACCCTCGTAGAATATCCCATTCCTGAACCCTTCGCAGGTCAAATCCAATTCCGTGTTAGATCCAGAGCACACTTTGGATCGTCCGACCAACGTTGATTCGCTTATATTTCATCGTAACACATCCTCATCTAACTGTCCATGCAAATAACCAAATCGGAACAAATCGTTTTTTTTCCAAGCAAATCAGACCGAATCATTTCACTCTCTCCGTGTAGACTATATAACATAGAGAGAGAGAGGTATATATATAACGACGAGGTTTTGTCTGTTTCGGAAGGAGCTTAGCCCTACCTCATTTCTTGGAAGACTTGTTGGGCATCGTCTTCCCCAACACCACACCTTGTCCGGGTCCTCCACGCCCACCCTTGACTCTTCCCTCCTTCCCATAACCACCCTTTTCTTCTTCTACAACCTCATAAACCTCACTCCCAAGCTTGCCATCCACGCCACCTCTCTCATATATATACATTGAATTAGATCACCTTCCCTTTCATCTGTTGGATTCACTTCCGTATTTTATTTAGATACCTTACTATTATATACACAAAGGGTGGAGGAGAGGGAGTTGGTTGCCTGGTCATGGCCATGGCCGCGGAGTATGGTGGTGGTACGACCATGCTTGGCTTGCGACTGCCCGTCTTCGTTCATGGTGTGTCTGCTGCTTCCCACCTCATTTTCTGTTTGTTTTTGCTGTTTTATTGTGTTTGGAAGCGGTGTGGGGATCATGGGTCGTCCAAGGAGATGATGGCCCAGGGGAGGAGGGTTTTGTTCTATAAGGCTGCCCTTTGGGCCTGCTCGGGCCTTGCTCTGTTCCATTTGTGTTTGTGCTTTGTTAACTATTACTGGTATGGTCTTGAATGGTCGTCTACCGCAAAGGTTTATGCTTTTTCTGACTTGGGTCTTAGAACCGTTGCATGGGCTGCTCTCTGGCTCTATCTGTTTCTTGAGTTCCATCCCTCGAATGAGCAGAAATTTCCTCTCTTTTTGAGCGTGTGGTGGTGCTGTTTCTTTGTGTTGTCTTCTGCTTGTGTTGTGTTTGATGTTGTTCTCCTGAAAGGGGAGAAGATTTTTGTTCCCCAAGTTGTGCTAGATTCTGTTTCAGTTCTGGTAGGTGCTTTCTTGTCATATGCGGGGATCTCCAGGAAGGGGAGTGGGGAACAGGTTGAAACTCTCCAAGAGCCTTTATTGAATGGTAATCGTGTCAGTGAGTCGTCCAAGGAGAGTGAGCAGAGTAGTAAGAATCCTTTCGCAAATGCTGGTGTCTTAAGCATCCTCACTTTCTCTTGGATGGGCTCACTGCTTAAAGAGGGGAATAAAAAGGCACTTGATATAGAGGATGTACCCTTGCTTTCCTCATATGATAGCGTTGTGAATGCCTCCTCTCACTTCAATTCCTCCCTAGATTCCGGGAGGAGTACTGATGGTACTGCTCCCTCGGCCATCAATGAGTATGTGGGTGCCTACAAGTTGGCCAAAGCTTTGCTTTATTCGTCACAAGGTGAAATTTTGTGGACAGCCTTCTTCTCTGTCACTTACACCCTTGCCAATTATGTTGGTCCCTACCTTATAGATGATTTAGTACAGTACCTTAATGGTCGCCGGACATTTGCCCATGAAGGCTATACCTTGGTTTCTGTCTTTTTTTTGGCCAAGGTTGTTGAATGCCTCACACAAAGGCATTGGTTCTTTAGACTACAAAAATTTGGGATTCGAATTCGTGCTGCTCTTGTCTCAATGATCTACAAGAAGGGGCTTTCCCTTTCAAGTCGATCAAGGCAAAGCAATACGAGTGGGGAAATTATTAATATCATGACTGTGGATGCTGAAAGGGTTGGCGATTTCAGTTGGTACATGCAAGATATTTGGATGGTGCCGATGCAAGTGACGTTAGCTTTGCTGATTCTTTACAAGAATCTTGGGCTAGCCTCCCTTGCAGCTTTGGTTGCTACTATAATTGTTATGTTAGTGAATGTGCCTTTGGGAAAACTTCAGAATAACTACCAGGATAATTTAATGAAGTCAAAAGATGCAAGAATGAAAACAACCTCTGAGATCCTTAAAAATATGAGGATTCTCAAACTACAAGCTTGGGAGATGAAGTTCTTATCCAAAATAACTGCTCTCAGGACCACCGAAGAAAACTGGTTGAAGAAGTTTGTTTATACATCAGCAGTGACTCAATTTGTCTTCTGGGGTGCACCTACTTTCGTGGCTGTGGTAACTTTTGGAACTTGTATGATTGTCGGAATTCCACTTGAATCTGGAAAAATTTTGTCGGCTCTTGCAACATTTCGGATACTGCAAGAGCCTATTTATGTTCTCCCTGATACCATTTCCATGATTATCCAAACAAAGGTTTCTCTAGATAGGATTGCATCTTTCATTCGCCAGGAAGACCTCCAGCCTGATGTTGTAGAAAGATTTCAAAAAGATAGCACTGATATCGCAGTTGAAATCAGCGGAGGGACCTTCTCTTGGGATCTTCCTTCAGAAAATCCGACTCTCAAGGACTTAAACATGTGTATATTTCATGGCATGCGAGTGGCCGTGTGTGGGACTGTTGGTTCAGGTAAGTCAAGCTTGCTGTCTTGCATCTTAGGTGAAATGCCCAAAATTTCTGGCACGGTTAAAGTGAGTGGCAGCAGAGCATATGTTTCCCAGTCTGCATGGATCCAAAGTGGAAAAATTGAAGAGAATATACTTTTTGGCAAAGAAATGAATAGGGAGAAGTACGAAGAGGTTCTCGAAGCATGTTCATTGAGGAAAGATTTAGAGATCTTACCATTTGGGGACCAGACAGTCATTGGTGAGAGAGGTATCAACTTAAGCGGAGGACAGAAACAGAGGTTACAAATTGCACGAGCATTATACCAGAATGCTGACATTTACCTTTTTGATGATCCTTTTAGTGCAGTTGATGCTCACACGGGTTCTCATCTCTTTAAGGTAGTGATTTCTTCCTAGTCAAATTTATATTTTGTTTGTAGATCTTATATATTTTAATATGCTATGCAATGGGTTACATGCTTGAGGGAAAATGTTATTTCCCATGTACGAATTTGATTTTCAACTGCTTCTAAAATTTTCCTTTTTTCCATTCAATGTGCTTCTAGGAATGCATAATGACACTTCTACATGGAAAAACAGTCATATTTGTTACTCATCAAGTGGAGTTTTTACCTGCTGCTGACCTTATATTGGTAAGAGCTGTTGTCATTTTATTGGCATTGGTTAGAAATCCTTTTATTTGCTCCCTCTATGTGGAATGCCTGTCTTGACCTCATTCTATTATTTCTATCAATGCATTGTCACGGTGCATGTTAATATATCTGTTTAATACCTTGTAACATCTCATCGATCATCTACATATTGTCAATGAGCTTATGCAATGCAACTTTTCATGACTAGGTCATGAGAGATGGAAAGATTACCCAATCTGGAATATACGATGATATTTTGAGTACAGGAACTGATTTTATGGAATTAGTTGGTGCTCACAAACAAGCATTGGCATCTCTTGTGGAGACTGCTCAGAGTTCAGCTACTGAGTTAGAAGGTGAACCGAATGATGCCAAGGAGGGTAGTAAACCCTTCCAGATTGGAGAAAAGAAACAGGATAGTAAGGAGAGTAGAACTGACGAAATTGATGGACAAAAAGGGCAGCTCGTTCAAGAAGAAGAGAGGGAGAAAGGTCGAGTCAGTTTCTCAGTTTACTGGAAGTACATTACAGCAACTTATGGTGGAGCTTTTGTCCCAGTTATATTATTGGCACAGATTCTTTTCCAGGTCCTTCAAATTGGAAGCAATTACTGGATGGCTTGGGCAACTCCGGTTTCAGAAGGCATGAAACCTCCTGTTAGAGGCTCGGTTCTTATACTTGTGTATGTTGCGTTGTCCATTGGAAGCTCCTTCTGCATCCTTGCTCGATCTTTAAGCACTGTTACAGCTGGATATAAAACAGCGACAACAATGTTCTCCAAAATGCATCTTGCCATTTTTCGCGCTCCTATGTCATTCTTCGATGCCACTCCAAGTGGTCGTATCCTCAACAGAGTATGCGATAGCTTTTTTTTCATGAATGTGCCTTGTTTTACCTTTGTAGTGAGTGCCACTATCTGTTTGTAGACTTATCCTCCTTACTAGATTAGTTGACAGAGTTTTAAGATTGTTGCTCAAGGGTCTTTTTGTATCATGTCAACAAATGTCAAATTAAGGGGAGAGTTTTATGAATAAAACTTATCTCCTGTAACCAAACCAAAAATGGCTGGAAAAAATATGCATTTGATGATTGGATCTTTTGTTTTTGTTGTTAAATGCTTCTTATTCAATTTCATTACAAAAGAAAGGTTTCTTTATGTCTATATACATTTTTATTTTTTATTTTTATCTTTATTTTTTCTCATTTAAGTTCTACTGTGCAGGCCTCAACTGATCAAAGTGCTGTGGATCTAATCATTTCATCTCAATTAGGGTCATTTGCCTTTTCAATGATACAGCTTCTAGGAATAGTAGCTGTTATGTCAGTGGTAGCTTGGCAAGTTTTTATCATATTTATCCCTGTGGCTGCAGCTTGCATTTGGTATCAGGTACTGAAATGGTTTTACATTGAATCTTTCTTGTCAGTTGGTTCATTGTAGGCAGCTAATTGAATTGTTATTCTTTCTAAAGCAATATTACATACCAACGGCACGGGAACTATCACGTCTGATTGGTGTGTGCAAAGCTCCCAACATTCAGCACTTTGCAGAATCCCTGTCAGGATCATCAACAATAAGAAGCTTCGACCAAGAACTGAGATTCATTGATAGAAATCATTATTTAATTGACCAATATGGTAGGGCCAAATTTTATAATGCTGGTGCCATGGAATGGTTGTGCTTTCGGTTAGATATGCTCTCGAGTTTCACCTTTGCCTTCTCTTTGGTTTTCTTGATCACTTTGCCGGAGGGAGTTATTGATCCAGGTAAATGATGTTTTTTGCAGTCCTGGTATAAGATGTTCATTTAAATTGTAAAGTTTCTCGTGGATCTGAATTTCAGTTGGTTTTTTATATTGTTTTTTCTAGGAATTGCTGGATTGACAGTTACATATGGACTAAATTTGAACATGATATTGTCATGGGTCATGTGGAACCTCTGCAACCTTGAAAACAAGATTATTTCCGTAGAGAGAATTTTTCAGTACACTGACATTCCCAGTGAGCCTCCCCTTGTTATGGAAAACAACAGACCCGATGCTCATTGGCCTTTTCATGGTGAAATTGGCATATCCAATCTTCAGGTATGTATGATTTATTTCTAACATTATGGCTGTTCAGTTTTGGTATGTCTGAGGTTCTGTGTATGTTACCCAATGAGATGTTTTAAAAATCGCATGTTTGTGAGAATGGTGTAATGCTGCTGATTTAGGTCCGCTATGCACCTCAATTGCCACTAGTCCTTAAGGGACTTACATGTACTTTTCCCGGAAAATTTAAGACGGGAATTGTTGGGAGAACAGGGAGTGGAAAGTCCACTTTGATACAAGCATTATTTCGCATAGTCGATCCTACTGCTGGCAAGATTATAATTGATGGAATAGACATATCAAGCATTGGACTGCATGATTTGAGATCTAGATTGAGTATTATTCCACAAGATCCTACCATGTTTGAGGGAACAGTTAGAAGCAATCTTGATCCACTAGAAGAGTACAGTGACGAACAAATTTGGAAGGTGAACTTCCACATATTTACATAGTTTATTCGTTTTTTGATATTCAATTATGCTATATGTTTTCACCTTCAATTTTTTTGTTCAGGCTCTGGATGTTTGCCAACTAGGAGATGAAGTCCGGAAAAAGGAGGGAAAGCTAGATTCGAGTGGTTTGTTTTGTTGTTTCATTGATTTTTTTAGGATTCAATTGTGCTGTTCCACTTCATTTCTCACTGGTTCTATGGACAAACAAAAACACCTGAATTTTTTTCTTTGCATTTACCTTTGCAGTGACAGAAAATGGTGAAAACTGGAGCATGGGACAAAGGCAGTTGGTCTGCCTTGGCCGAGTTATACTGAAAAAGAGCAAAATCCTCATCCTTGATGAAGCTACTGCTTCGGTGGATACAGCCACTGATAACTTGATTCAACAAACATTAAGAGAACAATTTGCAGACTCAAGTGTCATCACAATAGCTCACAGAATAACTTCAGTTCTTGATAGTAATATCGTGGTGCTTTTGGATAATGGTCTGTATGTTAGATAGTCATAATACAATTTGATATTTATATTTCACCTCTAAGCAATTTTGTTTTTATCTATGTAGGATTCGTTGTGGAGAATGATACTCCGGCAAAATTATTAGAGGATAAATCTTCCTTATTCTCAAAGCTCGTTGCGGAGTATACACTGAGGTCTAGTTCCAGCTATGAGAACCTAGAGCATTTAGCTGGAGGCATAGATGGTAGATAAGCTTGTACCTGAATATTTGGTGATGACGAAAAATGATCAACCATAACCAGACTTCAGAACGTTGCTGTGCATCTCATCCAGCAATGGATTTGGTCCTAATGTGTATACAGTAAATGACTCGCAGGTTTAGACACCGGCGAAAATAAATGTACTGAAATGTTCAAAACGTACATTTTTGTCATTTTTGTTTGTTAGTATTTGTATAGAAACGAGGAACTATGGAAACTGATTAAGAGTGGTTTCGACACCCTCTAAGCGAAGCTCTCGCTTCCAGAAATTCAAACGAAATGGATCTTATTCCATTTTACAAAATTGTTGTACTTGCTTGTTTGGTTTTCTTATGTGCTCAAAATTCTGTCGCAATTCTTGTTGCCAAAAAAAAAAAAGGATATGTTGTCTGTTTCAGAGTCATTATTAGATTTTCTTCTGAAATGTTTCAACAGGTTTGGCGAGAAAGAACTCGAAAATATTAAATTTTCAAAGCCATAATCATGAGAAGCACCAGTTGCCTAGTGGTAGATGAGTACCCTGCCACGGCACATACCCGGGTCGATTGCTCACAAACCTTGATAGTTGAAATTATAGAAATTATGAACGATTGCTTGATGGTTGAAATAATGAGAAAGTACTTTAGCTTCGTTCTTTTGAAATGGAAATGTAGATTTAATTCGGACCTTACTGGACAATACGCAAAGGGTATATGTCCTTTAGGACTTTATTTAGATTTGCAAAATCAAATACTAAATATAAATTCTTCTTTAGAAGGTGAAAGCAAAAAATGGAGCCCCTCTTCCATCCACAAAACGGCTTTGAACAAAAGAACATCAGACCATCGCTGCGAATTGACTTAAAACATAACAACACATCAACAACACGAGGTCATTCAATCTCCTCAGAGACATTTGATAAAACTGGACCAACTTGAGGGCATCAATTTCAGAAAACACGAAAAGAGCTATCTACTCTAACTTTCTTCTACATGGTGTGTAGGCAACAGTCGCTTGAATACAACATTAGTACACAAGTTATAATCACAATGACCCCTCATTAGCACTACCACTGCCACCCCTCCTCCCTGCGGTCGTATTCTTCAAAATCTGCAAAAATGGAACATTGTAAAATAAAATCAGTACAGATCAGATGGAATGCTAAACAGACCCGCTAGAGTAATCAATTTTGATACCACCGCGCATATGCAAACACAAGCTTCATGCTTACAACCTAGAGATAGATACACGTCTTTATTACACAAACGAGAAAGCATATGACCCAGAAAAGCATCACATCTCAAGAATTATGATGCAAAAACTTGTCGAATTGAAAATGATCAGTACAGACGCATAACAGATGAAACCAAGGCAACGCCTAAAAACAAATTAACGTAGCTACTAGCAATTGACATGGTAGCCACTTTGGAACATTAGTCATCTATGTTTATCGGAACAAAAAGAAAACATTGGCCAAAGTCAAGCTAAGATGTCGCTAGTACGTAGAGTGTGCAGACTTCCGGCATAGTAAATTACAGCACATATACTTAAGGTTTATCAGAACACAATAAACAGCATGCAATAAGGCTTACAATTGAAAGAATGATTGGACCAACCAACTTCTAATATTATTATGAACCTAAATTATGACAAATAGATTTTTCATAAGAAACCAATACTTTCAAGGTGAATACAGAATGAAAGTGGCATCAGCTTACATGTCGAAGCATTTGGTTCTCGTTCTGCAGGGTGGAGAGCCTCTCTTCCAACTCCGAGTTCTTGGTTTCCAAGTCCTTCACCTTCACCTCCAACTCGTTGAGGTATGCCTTCTTCCTCTCCCTCGCCTGCTGAGCAGACACTCTGTTCCTCAACAATCTTCACAAAACAATAGCACCCAATTAATGATTGAATTGTCCCACTCCTCATAATATAATAGCCAAATCATCAGCAGTTCTTCACCTTTTCAATCTCTTGCTCTCTTTATCAGCGGGGCTCCTGCCTCGCCTCCTCCGGCTAGGCTCCGACGCCGCCAGCACCCTGTCCTGTCCGGCCACCGAGCTGGCCTCTCGGCCGGAGGTGGACGCCCCAGCTGGCTCGTTTCCGATCTCCGGCACTCTCCTGATCTCGTCATCACTCTCCATCCCTTAATGCATCAAAAACAAAATCACATCCCATAAAATCAGAGACCAGAACTCGAAATTCGTTGTTCCCACCCAAGAAATTCACCTACATTTCATCCTACCACTTCTCTCACCAGCAGATAGAAAAATTAAAGACTCGAACTTCCCAACAAACCCACTCACCAACCGTTCACCCCAGATAAAAAACACAGCTAAACTAGCAACAAAAACAACCAAAGAATCCAAAACTCAACAATTGATCTAGAGCCAAATGAGCACCAAAAACAGATAAAAAAAAGGCGCCAGATCAAATAGATCCCACCTTCTTTAACTTCGAGTTGAAGGGCGGAGCTAGAAGATCTCTCGGAGCTCGAAGGAAGCGAGCTCGCAGCTTGTTCCTGCATCTTCTTCTCCCGAATCTGAGCTCCCAAAGTGCAGGAGGACTGCTCCGACCAAGAAGAGAGAGCGGGTGATTTTCGGGTTTTGTTTACTCTTTACGATCTCGCAGTGAAATATCCACCGTTGATCTTGCAACGATTGGACGGTGCTGAAGATGGAATCGTGGACGACAAATGGCCATGGAGGTAGGTGGCATATCCAATGGCCGGGAAGAGAGGACCGTGGTCGGCTCTCAGCCGTTCGATGGGACTGATATTTGAGGCGGATGGACGAAATTGAGCTTGGTTTGGAAGTGGAATTACGAAGAGTACACTAGAGGACATCCCAGATGAGTAAATGGGCCCACGTGTACGGTTTTTTTGATGGGCCCGTTTCTTGTGCTGCTGGTATAGAGGCCCATTTGACAAGGATGGCAATGATTGATTGAAAGATCTGGAGGGGAATGTGGCCCATGGGCTTTCCAAACGCTGCTGTCATGTTGAGCTGTTCTTGTCAAACTGCGGCCAAAATCAAATCATATTACATCCTTCATCGTACGCAAAATAAATAAATATAAATATCTAGGGCATTAGACGTCTTCTTACCACCTCTGTTTTTTTATCTTTTTTCTTTTTTGAAAAAACACATAATGTAGATATACATGCCATTACATCGTCATACCCACTAGATGCCCACCCGGAAAGAAACTAAATATTCTTAATTACGGGGATCCTAATTTAGGGTTTATGTCCGCGATACCCTTAGGATATTAATGCCTAATGTACATAAAGGCTTGAGATACCTATCTTTGTGAACCACAACACCTTCAACCCCTTCTTAAAATATGTGGAGTATGTACTACTATGAGTAAAGTTGCTTTGAATATATATATATATATAT
>JAVDBV010006275.1:0-11104 GCA_032619315.1 Piper longum
TCATGAATCTCGTGTACCTCTGCAACGAGAACAACCAACAAGCATCACTTAGTTTCCCGGCATCCGTCTCAATCCAACATGGGCAAACTCTGCTTATCTCGATTGGCTAGCAAGCGTCCGTGAACTTCCTAGAGTGTGGCGTGGTTCTCACCCAACCAACGTTCCGGTAAGAAACACACCTATGCTTAGCGAACGCCTCAAGCATAGCAGTCCACCTTCCTAGTATAGTGGGTGCAACACCCAGCCACTACCGTCTTGGCCAGTGTTGCCCGCCAACACCGCTCGTACTTGACACCAAACAAGCACGAGGGACTACGAAGGTTCTACAACCAACAAAGCCCACCAAGACCCAAACTCATGGTCCACATCATGTTTGGAACCCATTGAGTGAGTAGGAGGAGGGTACCATCTAGCAACACCCATTGAGAGACCACCCCCCACCTTATATAGCACAGGAAACTTTCGCAAGTCCTTAGGAATGGTAGCCAAATTTGCTCTACCGGCACCTACTACCAAAACTCACTATATAGGGGTTTGCTCACCAAGATATGCTACCCTTAGCATCTCTTGGCATCCACGAACACGTATGCTTCTTCTCCGTCAAGGAATTTTTCAGTTTACCTTTCGGATGACGGTCGGGTACCTTGCTGGCAACCAGCAGGCAAGTTTCCCAGGCAATCGGGTACTCGCTACAAGCGATTTCCCTAACTCTTCACCGAAAGTTGTCGAAGCCTTTAACCATCGTTTTTGTAGTCCAACATTAGTCTACTCACTCAACATTTACCGACACTTCTCCAAGTTCAGTAAGTTCGGTATGCTCTCCCACCATGCCCGAACCAAAGAGACCTTGCTATACCATCATGGTATATTTGTGACAGCTGACCTCCATTGTCTCACACTTCTAAGTATGTTCCAATACTTGTGTAAGGTTAGTCATGCTCTCAAAGCAATGACCACAACTCGCCGCTCAAGGCCAAGTTGCTCTTTCGCTCCTATGTGCCTCATGCACGCCCGTGACGGCTCATCCACGGTCTCCACGGCACCTCATCCATGGAATGAATATTTCCACTCGATGCATGTTCATGTCAACTCATCCATGAACTATGTTGCTATTAGTAGGCCAAGTGTGGCTACGTGACACTAGGGGACCTGTGGTGCAGTTTCAAAGGTCATCCTTACCACTTTAAGGTAAGTCTATGGAAGGATTATAGTACATCTACTAAAATCGTTTACCTAGAATGTTTTTCATAAAACTAGACAAATCTAGGCACTTTTGCTTCGACTCAATTAGATAAAAATCATAAAAAATTGTTTGACTAATTATGACTTGCTTAACATGCATATCATCCTTATGTTAGAATGATTGAACTTCGATCGTCAAATATCTTAAAGCTCCTCAAAAGTTGCCTAAAGAGACTTGGATTGCCGTCAATGAATTCCTTAGCTCAGTCGCGATCTTCCTCTTGGTCTGAACAATAAAGCTATATCATTACCTACCCTAGCTTACCCATAATTATATGTCATGACATGGTTGATACGACTAATTTATAGCATGTACACAACATTCACATGATATTATATCATAGATTACACAACATACTTATACATAATCAACACATCGGTAAAGACAAAACATTAACAGAGAACTTTAATGAAAATTAAGCTATTACATTCACACCACGCTTACGCGAGTTAGCATGAAACTTGTAATAACAAGTTGATTCTCATTTAAGTCTTAACTAACGCTTAATCATCACATTCAATACTCAACGATTTGTAAAACTTAAAATTTAATTCTCAAAATTAAGACATTTATATCATTATAGCATATTCACTCATCATGATAACATCACTTAATTATTTACCAAGTTGATTAACAATTAATTAATGATTAATCCCAACTTTAAACATTAGAATATTTCTTTAAATTTAATTTATGAATAGGATTCATAATCATCATTGTTGTAACATATCTTTATGAATTCAATATATTCTGCATGAAACAAGTATAAAGACAGAAACTTTCACATAATTCATATATAAATCAATCAAACAAATCATATAACAAGATAAATAATGACACGAGTGCATGATCTAATAGGATCAAGATTTAGATTTATTAATTAACCTTTAACCTCGTAGTTTTCCCCAGATCACGAATTCTAATGCTCCCTCTACAACCAATTCGATATAGAACTCCATCCAAACCCATCAAAACAAGGATCGGAGGAGGAGTTCCACCATTAAAAAAAAGAAGAGGAAGAGAAGAGAGGTCAACTTGTGAGGAAGAGCCTATCATATACTTTTATATCGTCTCTTGTGTCTTTACATCTTACTTGTGAGGGAGAGGAAAAACTTTTCTAATGTCTTTATATCATCGTCATAACCTCTTACTTATCTACGATCCCGTTTACTCTCTTCTTTACCTGCATAGGAGAATTGCTTAGGAGTTCCACCCAAAACTTAAAACAATAGATCGTTTAAATACCAACATACTTATAACTTGTTCGATTCCACTAATGTGACTGTAATCAAGTGTAAACACCTTTTCGTGGGAACTCTTTTTATGTTTAGCACTTAAACTCAAATTTGCAATGCACATAATAATAGTCAAGAATATTTGCACAATGAAAATTTTGTTACAAAAAATAACTATGTTTTAAAAGAGTTTCATATTACACAGAATATTAATAATGGCTTAATAAAAACCGGTTATTACACGAGATACCATATGGGTATCTACAGCTGCGGTGACAACAGTTCATGGATGAAGTTCCAGAAAATACATTGAGTGAAAACACACTAATGAGGTGCTATGGAGATTGTGGATGAACTGCTATGGACGAGCAATAGAAACATAGGAGGGAAGGATTGACTTAACCTAGAGGGGATAGTTGTGGTCATGCATAATGATTATTGCCAACCTTGCCACATTCTTGGGGGCCAAAGGAAATACAACAACCTTTATGTAGATAAATAAGTTCAAGAGAAACTACTAGTGGCGAGAAGTCGCCCAGGACATCGACTTGATTTAGTGAGGGAGAATGTCCAGCAGCCATAACTATACCAGAAGAGTGTTGGTCAGTATAACCATTTTGGATGTCACTTGTAAGACACATCAAAAATTTTCTCTGCTATATAAGAGAGGAGCCTTTCCTACCCTATTGTAACCTGACTTAAGAAGCCTCCCCTTACTTGACACATTGTTGCATCTCACTATATTTTTTACGCGTGCTATTTTGCTTGAGTTTGTTGCTTACGTACAATCATTTCTGTTCTTGTCTCTTGTGCTTGGCTTTTTGTTTTATTTTCTCTTTCATCAAGTTCTTTGTAATCTTTATACTCTTTCAATACTGAATACAAAGATTTTCTTTTGAGCAACTTCATTGAGTTACCGTGATCCTTTATAGTGGAACTTTAGGCTGACATGTAGTAAGACTCACAAGTTGCGAAAGCACTTGGTGTGTGACAAGGTGCAACTAATACCTTATAATTAAACATCTTGGTACATATTTAAGATAGGTACCAAAGGGTGCTAAAAAAAAGTTCTTAAAAGGTGTTTTTGATCGCAAAAAAGCGTAAGGGATCAAATGAAAATTAAAAGATTATGAAAAGCAAAGCACGGACGATTTATATCTTGTTTAGTTGATCATGCCTTGGTCAGTTTACATCGATTATAGATGTCAAATACTTATACACAGACCCCTAATCATTGACTCGAATATCATTAGGGTACTTAAATTGCTATCGGGTTAAATAATAAAAACTATGTACACCCTATGACAAAATCGAGGGTGTCAAATATTTATCAGCATCAATTTTTAATATTTTAATCTGATATATTTTATAAAAATTAAAACAAAAATGCATTAAGCTGCGCTCGGTCATAGTTTGGCACCTTTATAGCCAAAATGGAGCAAGTGCTGCTCTTTATTAGGATTGGGACATACTTTAAAACAATACTGCAAAATCTTTTTTTTTTTAAATATGCACATGCTCGCACACGCCAACCTATAGAAGTGAGAATATTATTGAACTCTTTGATACGAAGAAAGTTAAAGTGTGAAATTATCTAAATTAATCTCACATTTAATACCTACCATGATAAGATTTCATATATTAATAGTTAGGTTTTGTTCTTTATATTGGTATTTTATTACATAAAATTTCAAGAATGATATCAGAGTTAGGTGAACTTTTGTTTTTACTTACGTCGATTGTAAAAATCTCCTTTGTCGATTCCGCTTGATAATTGAAGGAGAATTTGTCAGTTGATGATGTGTAACCTCCATTTAATAAAAAGAAGATTAACAGACTATAATAATTTCGATGCATCCAATATGTGAAAGGGAGATTGTTTGAATAGTCTTATATCGATCGATAATAAGGTTGATGATTTGTGTATAATTTAACGAGAAAGTCTTATTTATTGAACTAACTTTTAATTAAAAGAGACTTGTGATATATATTATAAGTGTTATTTTATTTATATAAGCCTGTTACGGGGGGCAAGAGAGCCCAACACTTTATTAGTCCATAATTTATACTTGAGTCAAGTCTTTACAAAAAGATTTACTGGCTTCTCGAAGGATAGAGCTCAAGACATCTCACAAAGAGAGGGTGCCATTAATTTAACCAAGTCAGTAATCCTAATGGCACAAAGATGATTTGAATTGCTCGCTACAACATCACTTATAATTCATCTTTCCTGGCAAAACCAGCTCATCACATGCCTGTATACGATGAGGTTGTATAGCACTCTTATCCTAACCAAGATACTAAAATTTCTAGTATTGTTAGAACCTAGGATGGGCCAACAAAGGAGCCCTAGCTTTCATTGCTACGGCTAGGGCAAGGATATGTCCCTCTCACTCCATTCCATCGTGAAACAACAAAATTTTCCATTTGCTTGAAAAGCCCAAGAACCTAGGTCGCCTTCCTCCTCTTAAGATAAGCGTAACACTGAGCCATAGGGTAGATCTGTCTCAATGCCGCTAGGCAAAGAACTGATAGAGAACTTTCGAGCACACCCTCTCTAGTCTTTCCCACATATTCTTCACACTTGCCTACATTCATATTTCAAACCAAAAAACTGCAGTCTTGAAAACCAATCTCAAATATATCAAATTTTATCATCTTCAATTATGTGAGCTAATTATTTAACTATGCAGCTATTTCTTTTGCTAGCACTTTTTCAATAACTTTTACTATTTTTTTTCTTTTCTAACTTTGATTCTATACATATGTATATATTGATGTGCAGGTCAGAAGATAGAAAACGCTTGGATCTTAATAATCTGCCCGTGGAATACGGCGAAAGGCGACGAGAAGGGAAAGAGATCTTGGAGGAGAGCTCTACAACTTCTACAGAAACCACTAATGCTTCAAGTATATATATATATATGGAATACTACTTGTGTTGTAATTCTTGTTCTAACGCTATCTTCGTAGTTGAAATCCATTATTTTTAAGAAGTGTGTTGATAAATTTTTATTGATTTAATTCTTTCCATGTGTATCTTGTGTAAAAGGGTTTATAAAAAAGAAAAATGGTCTTAAGAGCGAAAGAGACAAGATGTATGAATGTAGATTTTGCTCGCTCAAGTTCTGCAAATCTCAAGCTCTTGGGGGTCATATGAACCGCCATCGTCAAGGCAAGTATTTGTACATATACATATTTCAATATGTAAAGTTGATAGTTTATTAACAAAGTACTTTTACTTCCGAATAGCTGCATTTTACTGATTATAACTGCAAAAAAATGGTGTTCTTGATTTTGTGCTAAATTAATAGAAAGAGAGACGGAGACTCTGAACCGAGCTCGCCAGCTTCTTTACTGCAATGAAAGTCTAGCAGCACCGGGACATCTCTTCCAGTTAGGGTATGTATTATACACAAAAAAATTGATCAATATTCATATTAAGTCTATCAAGAGGTTTTTGTGCATGATTCCACCTGGATATTGGTGTGCAAGCACGAATATTGACGCATCTAAGTATGATTATTATCACTAACGAAAATACTTAGTGCACAGCTAAAACTTACTCTATTTATCGCCCAAAAGAGTTGTCAAATAAGCACAGTCCACATGGCTAATTAAATAAGCCAATTATAACGCCTTTGTTGTGATAAAAAACGGAAAATTGGTGGTGAATATAGCATTACTCCGTAGTATGACAATATTATGGAAACATGAAAGCCGCATAGGTATATATCTTATAATACATTTTTTTATGGATTACTAAATAGTCACATTTAATATCTTTATAATTGCCTATGTAAGTGTAGCGCCTAAAATTTTACTCATTATACAATATGCATAAATTTATTTTTTTGACCAATTGGTGAGAACTTTTTAGGGTTTCCAATTTATAGCAGTTTATAATCTCTAGTATGCTGTGTTGGAACTCTATGCAGGAGCAGTGCACATACTTTTGCTGCAGAAAACTTTCACCGAGGAGTGAACATGGGTTATACAGCTTTGCATTCAAGGCCACTTTGTTCAAGCTTACCTTCTCCAATCTTCTCCCATGCAATCCCTCAAACACAATACTCCCTCCAACCTGCACCATATAACATCGACCAACCGTCCTCTCCATATGTATTCAACTCGTTCTCCGTATCTCATCGTCGTCCAGGCGAAGACTTCTACATTGGCCAAGTCATTCCTGGAGATTCTCAATACAACTACTACCACTATATTGCAAGTGATCACAACAACTGTCCTAATTATATGGGTTCATTGCCTAGCCATGGTTACACAGGAGGTACAAGCAAAGAGAGATGACGATCAAGATGAATGGGCAATCAATGAATTGTAGCTTCTCAGAAGATAAAGTTTGTTACAGTGCTGTCATGAATACCAGCTAGATGAATTACTTTTGGGTTTGAGGAAGATTTGAAGAATCTAAAGGTACATTGGAAGTGCATGTAAGGCAAGCTCATAAGTGCAAGGCCTTGTTTTTAATTATGACATTAACCGTGGAGGTAGAAGAAATCATGTGACGAAGTAATTGAAGAAGTTTTTTTTTCTTTATTATAAAATTCAGGTAGGATATGAGTCATTTTCTACTTCAACTGCATTAACCTTTTATTCTTTTTTTTTTTGTGGGCAGACTAATTAGTTAGTTTTCTTTATCGAGTGACCAAGTATGGTTTGGAAAAATGAAAAGACCGCGGAACTAAAAAATAATGCCCGGCTATTTGCCCACTGTAATTAGTCCCAAATAATTGTACCAACAATATTGAGTGATAGCCTATATTGTCATCGATGTATGACTGGTTTTGGCTTTGCTCAAAAATAGCAAGTTTATCTTTGAGTTCAAGTCTATCCTATTAGTATAATTTGAGCTAAGTTGAGTTTGAAGCTAGCTCTGGCTAGCTTGTTTAGTATTGACCAATACTTTTCCTATGATTCACACAATATTTTTTATTTTAAATACCAAGTTATATTATTTTTACATAATTGTTCATACTTAGAATAAATATAATACAAATTTAAAACTTTATACTCTTATTGAAAGCTTTATCAAATCATGTTTATTCATCATTTTAGTTAATCTTTTAAAGAGATTCTATCAATCATGTTTTTTATAAAAAAAAATTATCAAGTTTAGAATCGAGCAAACACAAGCTCTCATTCACTTTAGATTACTAATTAGTCAGACTTCGACTTTATCTTTTTATCGAATTGAATGTCGAATTTAATGGAACTAATTTGAACATCCCTAGGTGAATAAAATCAAATTTAGGTTAATTTCCATGCAAAATATGCTCGGGGTTTTAAACTGTAGCTAATTGTCAATAGACAAACAACGGTAATAAAAAGGGGTACATTTTTGTAATGCATTATCGACAGTGCGCCTAGAGGAGTGCATCTCCTCATAGTAGTAGTATCTTCTAGTTTAAATTCGAAATAATGCAAACATATGTTGCTCATTGTTGGAATGCATGCATGCATAAAAAACCCTAGCTGAACTGAATGTCATCTACCCAATAAGTATTTTATTAATCAGAAAAGACCTAAATGGCATATTGCAGCGTCCACAATTAGTA
Organism: Piper longum; assembly: GCA_032619315.1. Classification (NCBI taxonomy): domain Eukaryota; kingdom Viridiplantae; phylum Streptophyta; class Magnoliopsida; order Piperales; family Piperaceae; genus Piper; species Piper longum. The sequence goes on from JAVDBV010006275.1 coordinate 8,055, forward strand.
GCTAGCTTTAATTCTGTAGTAGGTATATTTTTTTATATATATAAACTATCATTAAAAATAATAATCTTTTGGAGTATTCATAGAACAATTCATGAATCTTCATATATGTTAATTTTTCACTCCAGTAGAAAGCGAAGGAGAAAAGGAAAAATGATAACGATCTACATGTTAAGAATTTTCACAAGTTCCGGAAATTTCGCTGTATGTTTTAAGTGCTGGAGCCTATGTTTGGCAAACCCTACAATTCCATTTCATAGAATTTGATATTTTCTGTCTACTGTTTTAGATGCGCAAGTTATACACGTAACGTGAAAATCGGCAAGCTTGGCAAAAATTTGCTGCATTCATATATCAAAAACCCTAAGTATGAGTAGTCTTTCATCATTTGAGAAAACGCTATTAATACTGTGCACCTCGACCTCAGTAATGAGATTATGCCAAACAAGGATAATAAAAAACTACTCTTCACCGTTAATTTAACAAAAACTCGATTGTATCATGTACATAGTACAGTGTGTTATGCAAGACGGTATGAGACGGCATTCGGGGCAATACAATATATTGACAACTTTGCTTGCCTCACAGAATTAGGGCATCAAATGACGCCTCAATTGCCAGGAAGAAAACACTAAAATGCATCAGATTTGTCTTCCATCCTTATCTCCATTTTTTCTCCGACTCCATTGTCAAAATGAGCTTCTCTAAGACAAGAATATTGCATGTAAATTTCCAAATTTTAAGTAAAACAGCATGTAGTTAACAGAACCTCATCACAAATTTAAAACCAACACATAAGATGAGGAAATGCACGCCTACACAAGCTCTGGTTCATAAAAGAGAGAGAATTCTACATCCATTCGGTCAGTCTAGAGAATTTCAAAAACAACAGCCGCTATTCAAATGCAAGTTACGTATGCGGCTTTATAATAGCTGCAAAATATCATGTTCAGCGCAAAATTGGATACGTAAGGGTTTTGGGTTTGCTATCATAGTCGTCTTCTTACACATCAAAATATTTTTGCTCAAAAATTGAGATGTTCTTCATTAACAGTCAAAGCTATCGTAGCAGCAGCTGTAGATGTAGCACTTGCTGTCTTTGTTCTGGTGGCAGGAGATTAATCTGGTCTGGTTAAAGGCTCATCACTTGTTGAATCAGTGCCTTCTCCATCTCATGGGTGTTATCTACATTTGGACATGCAATAAAATTCGGTTTGAACATGATTTTTACACTCTATCCCATTACACGACTAGAGCTGAGGCCATAACTGCGGAGGACGTGATGGAGGAACATTGGATGGGGGAACATTGGACCCCATCTGTGAAGGAATAAATGGTGGTGGACAAGGAAGACGAGCCCCAGCACTAGCATCTGGCAGTCCAGGTAGCCAAGATGTACCTCTGTCAATCTGCATTGAGTTCATTCCTTTGGCTGCTGCCGTAATCATTTCCACCCTATGATTTATAAAACAGAAAGAAGACTGTATAAGCAGGGATAAATGATGGAAAGCCCAAAAAGCTGGCTTCATATAGGAATAGTAATTGCACTATTTACAATAAGGATAAAGATTAATAAATTCATTCAGCAACTAATTCTTGTATTAAGAACATCAAGAAATGATAAAACACAAGTTTCATACAATGAAGTCTTGATGCTTTCCCTTCGACTTTCTACTACACTACTAGGCTACCATAATAAAATTCTGGTTCACTAATCTCAAAACTTGTCATGCTTTCCCTTTTGACTTTCTACCATAATAAAATCTTAGCTGAAGATATGAAGTGAGTCTTGCTGCTCTTTTCCATCTTGAAAAAGGAACCAATAACTGTAATAGACCAATAAAAAAGAAAGTTTCACATCCAACACTTCTGGAAGTAAGATCCAATGGAAATGATCTTCAACGTAATTAATCTCTTTTAAAGAGATAATTTAGGCCTATTAATTTACACTCAACGTGAATCAGGGAGTTAGCCACAGGCCGAAAAAAGAATTCTAATGATAGAATTTCGTAAACAGATAAGTCTAAAATCTTCAACTTAGTTAATTACTTTCGAAGGGATGACTTAGGCATATCAATTTGCACTTAAGCCGGGTTACTACCACAAAAATTCCATTACACCAATAACTTGAGCAATGGAAGAACATTTCTAATGGCTAATACAACAATCCCATTACACCAAACCTTAGGTTACTACCACATCTAATATGAAAAATTACTTTATGGCAAGTGGGGATTAAAAAAATGTAGAATTGATTCCCGAGCATACAGAAAGTTGTTTGTTCAATGGCCTATTCAACTTCTTCTAACCAAGGTTCATTACCGCATCTACTAAATAAAAATTACTTTTTGGAAAATCTGGATTATAAAAGAGCTGATTTTACAGCATCGGTTTATGAACAAATAGCAAGTTGCTATTTAAACACCTAACTAGCAAATTTCAATACTTTTCAGTCAAGAAATAAATCACATATGCGTTAAGAAAAAAGGAATCACAAAAAAATACCACCAACATCATCAAACGCAACAAAAAAAGAAACCCTAGCAACCTGAAAAAGAGCCTTGGTCAGCAGAGCACCAGAATCTGCCTAGCTTGTTGCTGATTCTGCTCAATCAAATTCTGCACAATTGCCAAAAAAAAACAGCTAAGATCCCAATTTCATCGAAAAAAAACCAGAAAAAAAGTGGGCCAAACAAAAAAAATAAAAAGGAAAGATTATTCGATAACCTTCATCTGGATGAGCCAAACAAAAAAAATAAAAAGGAAAGATTATTCGATAACTTCATCTGGGACATGATGCCGCAGTGTTAGGTCTTGGTGTTGTGAAAAACGGGTAATTTTCACCAAAGATAACTAGTTCACTGTGAGAACTATTACCTAGATGACAAGCGTGAAAACTATTGTACTAAATAATTACCCAAGATAAAATTCCCAGGAAAGTTGGTGGGACACGATAATCCGCTTAAAAACCAACTCCTAGACAGAATTTTATCAAGACAAGTAATATAAATAGCACAATAATTAACACCAACTATACCCGACAATAGCTATTA
>JAVDBV010006282.1:0-10324 GCA_032619315.1 Piper longum
TAAAGACAACCTAAATTTATTCGTTTATAAAAAAGAGGGTCAAGATCTATTGCTTTAAAAAAATCTGCGTCATTGGCAGACGTGATGGTAGTAGGTGGTACGCCGCGGTCAGATCCGGCTGCCGGCGGCCTTGTCCGGCCATCCACCAAGCGGATCTGGTCGATGGCGGCCAGATCCAGACTGAAGGAGTGGGGGGATGAGGCGGCAGAGGTGCAGCGGGGCTGAGAGCGGGCGCAACGGAGGGGGATGAGGCGCGGGCAAAGAGGGAGGGGGGGGTGTGTGCGGACGAGATCGGGCGCGGCAGGGAGGGGTCGGGCGGGGTGAGGAGGGGCGGTGTCGTGCCCAGCCCATCCGCTCGCCCCCGCCCCTCCACCTCCGCTCCCCCTCTGCCAACCCCCTCAGAGAAGGCTTTGAAAAATTTTAGGAAAACATTATCAGTTACTGACTTATTTATTAAATAAAAATAAAAAATATAATAAGATTCAAAAAATTTATCAGTGCAGATTCATAACAGGCACATCGATTGCAATTCTGAACATGTTCTCTCTATGACCCCTGTTTATGTGAAACGGGTGACATAAACTATCAACTATCGTATATATAAATTTTCTATATTTTTGATTTCCTTCATTCTAATTAAACGGATCCGTAGAGTAACTGGGTTCATAACCAGGTCTGACCAATCCTATATTTTGCAAGAGACGGATGTTGTGACTCGATCACACAAGGTTCAGAAAACAGATTTGTCTATTTCGCAAGAGACGGGTTTTATGGCTCGATGATGTAACTACTAGATCACGTGAAGTAATTCTTACCAATCAAGCCGAGGCTGTTCTTCACATATCTTAGGCAATCTTATACAAATAAATTCTCATATATCAATTTGACCCGTTATCTCGGACTAGAGAATGTCGTAACTCGTTTGATTCAAGTCGAATGACAATGAACGAGTTTGAGGATTGCTGCAATGTATTTATAATTATGATTTGACAAAAAAACATAATTAATCGAGCTAGCTCGGGCTAGCACTTTAAAAAAAATTTCATATCAATAAATACCCGATGCTATCACTTCCTCGAGACTCGCAGCCATGTCAATGAGAAGGTCTACCAGTAAGAGAAAAAATTTTCAGTGGTAGACTATTGAACAAGATAACACCCACATTATTCCCTTCATAGAAAACTCAAACCACGGGGAGGTGACCAGACGTGTACTTTGCCTTCGTGACCTACTACACCATTGCTTACTCTCGGTTTATGTTGGAATCTCCCTCCAGCTCTAACCTAATTCAGTGAGCATTTTATCATAGCAACTCATGATTATTTTCTGTTGGGTCAACTCGAGTCGTCCCAGATGCTTCGTTTGCAAGTGTCTTGAAATGATTAGATACAAGCAGCTAGCAATCATCGACCTCATGCTTTAGGATCTCCGATTTGTGCTCACTGATTCTCCTCTTTCCCACCCTGTAAGGAAAATTTAATAAATGAATATAAAAATGCACTTTCTAGGAAGCAAAAGATCACTTCCAGAGCACTGCAAAAATAATGAGCAGTTCAAACGTCAAGCAGCTTACTCTCAGAGAATATAAAACAATATACCAAGTGAAATACGAATTCAAGTATACAACGAGCAGAAAACGTAAGCAGTTGGCAATTACGAGCGGAAGTTTAATTTAACCTTAAAAGACCATACATAAACATCTACAATATATACCTGCATATAAAGCATTTTCAGGTCGCTGAGCCACAAAAAGTCTCTGAAGCCTCGGTTTTTCTCCCCAATTTGGACCAAGACATGCAGCAAATAATTATAGAAAGATATTGACGTATAGCTGCATGTGCAATTTCCTTTAAAATGATGATATTAATAAGATAGAGGATACATATTAACATACATTAAAAAAAATCATCCAACCCACACCATGATTGGAGTTGATCAAGAGGGAGGCTACCATCTGCAAAAAATTAAAGCAGCAATAAAAAATTAATAATTGGACCTTGAAAAAGCAATGGCAACAGCCACCACAACAATTTACAATATGCAATACACAGAGGACTTCACTGAAAATAAAACGAGGGCAAATGGTCCGTACTTGTCCAACCACAGCTTTCCCTCTATCATATGCAAATAACTGTGCACAAAACCAACAATTATGCTTGTACGTATACACTGCTAAGCCCAGGGTTCTTCCATACTCCTTGGTTTCTCATTGATGTCCGTAGTTCCTCAGCTACCTCCCACTTCCCAACCTCAGCATATAAGTTTGACATTGTCACATAGGAAGCTTTATCTTGATTTTCAATACTTGTAATATGATCTAATGCAATTTTTGCCAGGTCTAAATTCCCATGGAGCCTAGAAGCTGCCAAAATTGTCTTCCAGATTGACACATCTGCCTTCATTGGCATATTATCAACCAACTCCTTCGCCTTATCTAGCAGCCCAACCCGACCATATAAATCTACCATGCATGCATAGTGTTCCATGCTTGGACTGATCTCATATTTGCACGTCATTAAGTCAAAAATGCGAATGGCTTCATCAACAAAACCACAATGACTACAAGATGATAACAGAGAGATGAAAGTGACATGATTTGGCTTGACACCAAAATTTGCCATCGTGTCCAGCAATATTAAAGCATCACGTGCATTTCCATGTTTGCATAATGCTGTAATCATTGAATTCCATGATACGACATCTGTATTGGGTAATTCTTCAAATAACTTATGCGCCTCCTCCAATGCTCCACAATTGGCATACATGTCCAACATAGAACAAACTGTGAATTCATTACCATCAGTCCCATGCTTGACACTAAAACCATGGACACATTTTCCTAGCTCTAAGATAGACAGATGTCCACATGCCTTTAGGACACAAGAAATGGTAAAACAATTTGGACTCACACTTGCTACTTGCATTCTCTTAAATAGCTGAACTGCTTTTAGATTAAACCCTAGTTGCCCTAAACCTGAAATTATTGTAGTCCACGAAACAACACTTTTCTGAAACATTTTTTCAAAAAACTCCACAGCATCATCTATAGCACCTTCTCTTAGAAGGCAATCTAACAAAGAGTTCTGCACCATTGGCACCATTCCATAACCATGCTTTACTGCATGGGCATATATACATCTTCCATATCCCAAAGAGGAACTTAAAAGGATAATAAAAGTAGCTAGATCAGCCACCACTGATCTATGATTCATATTGGCAAACAGCTTCACTGCTTCAAAAAATTTAGCATTCTGTCCAAGTCCACCAATCATGGAATTATAAGAAATGGTGTTCCTCTCAGGCATGTTCCTGAATATTCGCCAACTCTCTTCAACATAACCATTCTTCATATACATGTCAATCAAGGCAGTATTTACAACTAAATTCCTTCGAAAGTGAGACTTTTCAATCACCCCGTGAAGAAGTCTTCCAAGTTGTGGATGTTTTAGACCAGTGCATGCTCTAAGAACACTGGAAAAGGTTGACTCGTTTGGAATATAACCTTCAATAAGTAATTCAGCATAAAACTTTAAAGCAAATTCAGCCATACCATTTTGAGCAAGCCCACCTATAACTGCATTGTAGAGAGCAAGATCAACAGTGAAAATGTGCCTATAAATCTTCAATGAAGACTCCATGTCACCAAATTTACCGTACATATCAACCAGTGTTGTCCCCACAAAACAATCTGAATCATGTCCTGTCTTGATGCTCAATGCATGAATTTGCTCTCCAGTACTCTTTTCTGAATAACACACAGCCTTGATCACACTGCTGAAAGTGAACTCTGTGGCCTTCATATCAATATCCCGACGAGCTTGAACAAACAACTCAAGTGCTTCTTGATACGAGCCACAAGAAACAAAACCCGACATCATTGAATTATATGTCACATGATCCCTAATCAAACAGTGATAAAATATAGAAGCTGCAGAGTCCAAGTCCTCAAGTTTCGAGTACATGTCAATGAGAGATGTTTTTACAAACGGGTCCAAACCATAACCTGATATAACCACTTGAGCATGAATTTGTTTACCTTCGTTAACCAACTTAAGTTTTGAGCATGCCAAATTCAAACTTGAAAAGACAAACTGGTTAGGACGCAAATCATTCCTCTGCAATTCTGGAACCAAATTGAGTGCAAGATGGGGCTCTCCTGATCGAGAGTAACCAGATATTAAAGTGGAAAAAGAAACCAAATTTCTATCAGACATTTCATTGAACAAATTCCGGGCAGAATGCATATCCTGTAGTTTCACATACATGTTGAGCAGGTGATTGACAAGCACGGTTTCAGGCAAAAGCCCGCTTTTAAATACCTGAGCATGGATTGCAGTACCATTACTAGGTGATCTTTGTGTGGCACACGTTTTAACAGCAAAAACAATAAAAGCACGTGTTGGAACAGACATTGTCCCCATGAGACTTGGTCACGGTAGCAAATAACTGCAAGCAATGACAGCGCTTGAACATAAAACAAGAGGCAACCAAATATAATGAAATCAAATAATAAACCATTAAATCACGCAAAAATTTAATAAAGACAGTACCCGGTGGTTCATTTTTCTGTTTTAGAAAAGACTTTCCCAAATCACCCTCCCTCCCTCCCTCCCTCCACCTTTGGATATAAAGACACCTTCCCATTTCCATATCAATCACCAGAAACTATTCTAAGAATTCTTTAAAAAAAAGGAAACTGCGAAAGAAAGATGATAGTCATGTGTGCAACACAGCAGAATGAGAACGACAAAAAATCATCAACTATATATTGACAGAAGAAGTTGCTAAATAAGGAAATTAGAGATTGCTAGATGATTAATGAATTGCATAGTCACTTGAACCCCCTACAACCTAACAGTGTTAAAATTTTGGTTTAAAGAAAAAAATTACAACTGAACAATGGCCATGACATATCATATCTATTCTCTTCTCTCGACTCCCCCCATTGCTCCCTGTCAGCCGCCACCATCAATTATATCCCTATTTTATTCCTACCTTACCAATCTCTGATTTCTTCTATTTCTTTATGATTCCTTCATGCACCTTTTCTGAGCATTCTCGATTGTGAGTTCAAAATTGTGCATCTCTATGTCTGGGTTCTCCCAAGGTTTGTCAACACTATCATTCGTTTTATCTTATCGAAATTCATTTTCATATGCACAACATGTATAATTTGTGCACTTTTTCTTGTTAAAATAGTCCTACAATTCTAAAAGAGATGTTTTATATATATATATATATATATAGATAGATAGATAGATAGATAGATATATATATATATGGGTTCCTAAGCCTTTTAAAATGATCGGGTGGTATTAGGAACCCAAATACATACAATCCGCCATCCATCTCTTTAGAAATGTGGGACCATTCTAACATTCTCAAACACCACACACATGTGATTATAATTTTACATTCTTAGGAGCCAAGTAATTATTAAAAAAATGAGCTAATGATGTTTATAAAAAAAGGCTAATGATGTTAGAAGCCAAGAAATTATACAAAACAAAGGCCATTGATGTTTCCTAATGCTGAAATTGATAATCTTAATGATTTCCGGTAGTTATGCGGTGGAAATGACTAACTTAAATCATTAGGATTTACTGGAAAATATCATTAGTCGAGCATCTTTATTTCGTGCAAGTAAAGGTGCGAGTGTTATGATCTGAGCAAGCTCTGTAAAAAAGAAAGATAACATGCAAAAAAGTACAATAGAAAGATGACAAACAAAAGAGGGTTATGTACCATGGGGAAAGAAAACTCTCAGCCGGGTTGTCTATCTCCTTGTCCCAGAGTTGTGGCTGCCGCCGACGGCGAGGAACGGACAAAGTCAGGAGAAAAGTGGGAGTTAGGGATTTGGGGGGTGGGTGGGCACGTCATCAAACTACTAAGCATAATAGTTAGAATAAATCGGCCGATTCACAAAATAAGTCAGTCAATTTTACTCTAATTAGCAGGTTTCCAGTTCACAAAATGTAGGTTGAATTGTCTTTTCGAAATTTACCTGATTTACTCCTATTCCACCCACCATTCTCAATAGACCAATTCAGTCCAAAGAAGATCAATTACAATATTACTTATTAACTCATATATATCGTATTAGGGATCTACTGTAACAAGTACTAGTAAATTAGCCGTAACACTTGCATAATTGGCTTAGATCTTCTTAATTGAAGGATATTAACTTAATTATTAGAGTTAAATTTTTAAACACTTCCAATCAAAGAGATTTAAGTTAATCATGTAAGTGCTGCAGTTACAGCAAATTCCAAACCCAAAAATAAGTTCAAAATTAAATCTACAACTTTCGAGGATCCTCATCATCATGTCGTTCGATTCTTCCTTTTCGCCTTCTACGCCCCAAATCCTATTTCTTCCAACAACCGCCTCCCTTGGAGTTCATGTTTGGCGTTCTACTTTTCTAAAAACTTTTTTTTTTTAGTGTTTTGTTAGATTTAATATTTTTTCTTGGTCTTTATTTTTTTTTCTAATAATTCTCATTTCAACTTTTGATAAATTTTTGTCCTTCTTTTGGCTATCTAAGATGCTAATTTCGAGACTACAATGTTGTAGAAATGTAGTGGGGATTTGGATGTTGGTTCATTGACTTGGTGGGTATGGAAATGATATATATAATTTAATTTAAATACTTTTTTTTTAAATTTTCGAGACTACAATGATGTTTCTTAGTTGTTATCTTGGTATGGAGAGTAAAGTTGGCAATATCAAAATAGCATGCACACTTGAAGACTATACTTTAGGAATTCACCAAACGACACAGATTTCAAAATCATATATAACTAACAATATCAGGTCAAAGAAAAAATATGGGTGTAGAGCCTCAAATCTAGATTATATGAAACATTAACACAACTATTAATATTTTTCGCTATGAAAGAAAAAAAAACTATCAGTATTTGTCACGTAAGAAGAACTTTCTTTTTTGTCTTCAAATAAGATACATGCAGGCCATGACATTTCTTTCTTAATTTAATCATTTCAGGAACACGGCTAAAAGGCAGAAATGGAGTCACCTATTTGTCCATTTGAACCATTTCAGGAAACCAACACATACGGGTGGACTAAGCAAATAGAATGAAAGAGGAAGACAAACTAATCGACAAACTAACATAGAGGAACCCACCAGCAGCTTGATCATGTTGTAGCAACATTAAATTTGCCGCAATGGCCAGAGAGCCAAAGTCGATTACACGACCTGAATCTAGCATGCATATATTTGCATTTCAGTTCATTGCTAGAATTATCTGCATCCAACAATAACCAGCTAGCCTTTTCAAACATTTTATTTACAGAACAATCCATGAATATGACACAAAAGAGTAAACCAAGGATGGTACAAAATCTTCTCAAGCATCGTCAGAGCTTTTCCCCACTACAAATGATGTTACACTCTTCAGAAACTACAACTATCACCCATAATTATCAAAATCAGACACCAAGATGCCTCATCCTTGATCTAGATCGCAATCAGTAAATTTGTTTCCTTGATTACCTAGACCCGACCCTCTCAACAAACAAGCAGAAAGATCAAGCATTTCTACATCTCAGTACAAAAATACAAGAAATAAAAAAAAATTCTATATGTCCATATGACATCTCAATCTCAAGCATTTCTATATGACCCGACCATCCAATCAAACAATCAGGAAGATTAAACATTTCTATGCCTCAGTAAAAAATATCAATGGACAATGATCATAAGATCGATTCCCCGCCGAATTGAAGAAAAAGAACCAAAATTTGAAGATGACAGCGCTGTAAACAGTACCGTAACGGCCCTCCGACGGCCACAGAGGACGAACCCGACGGCCGGAGAGAAAGGCAGCCGGCTGTTTTCTAACAAGCGAGGCCGGCGGCAGAGGCCCCCATGCGCCAAAAAATGCACATTAGCCTGTTCAATAAGGTTGGGCCAACTTGATTATTATCCAAACAAGCCCAATACTAGCTGACATGAAGCCCATAGCCCAACATCAATACGTAATCAAATTATTAATCTCATTAATTTTATTTTATTTACATTTTTTCCATTAAATTTTATTCATATCATTTTTTCGGTTAATATAATCTTATTAATAAAAAAAATTCAATAATAGCTTCTAATTAAAACTAATAAATTTGACCAATTAAAATACAACAAAAAATAATTAAATTATTATATTATATATTTTTATTCAACTAGTATTTATTTTAAAGTCATAACTAGTTAGAATTTACATCTATGTTAGATTATTATAGTTTATATTATAAGTTAATGAAAGTTTATTTATAAAATAAAAATTTATTTATAATATAAGTAGCATGGACATAACATAGCCCGGCATCTTAATGAAATCAAACTTGGACACTGACTGCACTACATACTTTATATTATACGTGATCACGGCGAACTTAGAGTAGCCCAATGTCATCAAATCCACAAACAAACTAATCCAATGTCATCAAAGCTGAATGACCAACAATCAATCATGGCATCAAACGCCGTTTCGTCATAAATTAAACCACCTTCTAATCCCTCTTTCTCCCAAAACTAATCAGTCTCCAAATGGCTTCCCCTATGTCCTCTCATGGCTACAAACTCCTCCTCTTCATCTTTTCCTTATCCATTATTTTGCAATGGAACATGTCTAGGTCTGAGCGGCTTATAGGGCCGAAGCCAATGGTCGAGCGGTACGAGCGGTGGCTGGCCAAGCACCGGAAGAGCTACGCCGACGACCGGGAAAAGCAGAGGAGGTTTGTGACCTACCCAACAAACGTTGCCTACATTGAGGCCTTCAATGCCGTGCTTGTCCGGACTTACTACCTCTTCGACAGCCAGTTTGTAGACATGACCATTAGCGAGTACAGGGCACCCTAGCTAGGATTTCTGATAATTTTCCGTCACAGATTCCAGGTTTCATACACGAAAATGTGACTGCACGATCGGAAGGTATCGATTGGAGGAAGACCGGGGCAGTGGCGCCTGTTAAAAACCAAGGCAACTGCGGTTATTGAGGAGCTTGTTATTATAGTTAATGCCTTGTAGCTAGTAGCATTGTCTTATTTCATCACTAAAAAACTTCTTGTTTCTACCATTACAAGAAAACACTAAAAAACTTCCTTATATTAAATTTGTCACAAAATAGCAGCACCACAAAAGTTTACTTCTTCTATTATTTTTTGTGGAGTAGTCCACACAACATTGATCTCATAGTCGAGTCCCCTCCAAATCACTCGACTCTTTGATTCATATTGTGAGACTAAAAGAACGCTATTGAAATTCATGCAACTAAAACAGACACGGTGACGGCTGTATAATTAAGAGTCATACACACACTTGATTTCAGTTTTCATGTATACATTAATTAAGAGACCAGGTTATTGACGTGGTATTGCACATCGAGCCAAGTATTAAGATTTAGACACATAAAATGATCAAGTTAACTGTTCATTTATCATCAATAATATTTAATTACTCCATGATCCATGTCGACAGCGGTGATTGGCAAAAATAGCTAAAGCTCATTGTGTGCATATTATTTATGATTCATTCATATGAATGGAGATCACTTTTGTTTTTCTTTGTGAGCAGGTTCTTGTTGGGCATTCTCGACATGCACCGCCGTGGAAGGCATTACCAAGATCAAGAACGGCAAGCTCGTTTCCCTGTCGGAGCAGCAGCTCGTCGACTGCGACATGAGCAACGGCGGTTTCATGAACAGTTCCTTCGACTACATCAAGAACAACGGCGGCATCACCGCCAAGTACCACTGCCCCTACACCGCCAGCCGTGGCACCTGCCACACCTCCAAGGCCAAGAGCGCCGCCGCCACCGTCAGCGGCTACCAAGAAGTATCACTCAACAAAGAGGATACTCTCATGGCTGCGGTGGCTAACTAGCCGGTCTGTGTCGCCTTTGACGCAGCACCACAAGACTTCATGCTGTACAAGGTAGGCATCTACACAGGGAAGAGCTCAACCATGGGATGACAATTGTTGGAAATGGTGCAGAAGCTGGTGGGGCGAAGTTTTGGATTGTCAATAACTCGTGGATTGCAAACTGGGGGGAGGAGTAGGGGTGCTAAACGAGTTCGACCTCGGCTCTAATGGTTTGGAGTTCGTTCTAACTCGATTCGAGATCGAAGTTTTGAATATATAACTCAGAATATTTTTTACATGTTCGAACACAACCTAGCTCGTTCGTGAACTTGAAACCGGCTCGTTTAACTTAATTAAAAAAATAAAGTTGGTCTAATTTGAACCCATAACCTTGAAGTCAATGACTTGATTACCTACAATCTCAACTATCTCACTTTTTTATTATATT
>JAVDBV010006284.1:0-10272 GCA_032619315.1 Piper longum
CTCGAGGTCTTTAGTCTCTTCGATAGTTACAACAATATGCTCATACTTGGGATCTAATGAGCGGAGAATCTTTTCAATGATTCTTACATCTTCTAGCTTTTCACCATTTCTTTTTAATTGATTTGAAACAGCCAAAACTCTAGAGAAGTAATCTGAGACTAACTCTCCTCCTTTCATATGTAAGGATTCAAAGTTACCTCTTAAAGTTTGAAGGCGTACTTTCTTCACTTTTTCTTCTCCCTTGTGAGAAATCTGCAACTTCTCCCATACTTGCAACTTCTCACTTTTTCTAATTTAGCATGTGTAAAACATTAGAAGCTTCTTTGAATTAAGCTTCATTGTTTTGAGTTTTATAAAACAAGTTTATATTTCAACACCGAGTTGCTTACTCTTGATTACTTCAGGTGTTTTCATCAATGCATGGACTGCTTGGTTCTAGTTTTCTTTTAATCTTGCCTGTTTTCTTCTTACTTTTGATATACTGAGGTGTTTCTTTCATGAAACAACGGTACTTTGTGTTGGTTGTGAATTTTCTTGGAATGCTTATCTTGCTGCTGCTTATATGTCCAGGCAAAAAGAAGTGTTTTTGAAGTATGGAGACACGAAATCAGCTCGAAATAAATTACTATCGAAACTTAAGCCGCTGATCAAAGAAAATCTGTTATTTTGTGGCAAGCTTTCATTTTCCAGTATTTGAGCCCTCACGCTTGAAAACTTTAATTAACCATAAATTCATGCTCTTTTCTGTTATAAATAGCATGAATTGAATTTTGTGGTAAATATTTTTCTCTGTTTAAAACTATTTAAGTTATCAAAATTCCAGATGTTTGCAGAAGCAAATTAAAAATATGCTTCAAATGAACATTCTTCTTGCATCTTTCTTAACCTTTCTTCCATTTAGAAATTACTCATTATACTAATGCTTTCCTTTGATTGCTACTTATACAGTCTTAATTGGCAGCACCAACAGTGTAAAAATTCACGCCTTGAGGCTGATATAAAGAACTCTATGCACTGATCACAAATGTGCGCTTACTGATGATGATCATGTTCTACCTCCAGAAGTTGTCTGATGCTATGCAGTTGACTTCTCTGGCAGCTACAATTGAGAGATCCAATAAAATTACTCCGGCTGTCTCTATAGCTGGTCTGGTGAGACTTGTATTTTATGAGTCACTTTGGATTGACAGTCTATATGTGCATGTTATAATTTTAAGTAATAAATTGCAGGTTCCCACTGAGAGTGGTAGAAAAGTAGATGTTGAGCCAGTGGTTGGAGAAAAAGTTGATAAAGCAGAACTCGGGAAGTTGTCTGACATCGCTGACTTGAGTGAGTTGAAGGCGCTGCGACTTCCTGATCCCTTGGCCACTGGCAAGGCAAATATAAAGCCTCCATGCAAATGGTGAAAATTTGATGTTGGAAGCATATATAATTAATAATGTAGTGTACATTTATTTGATTCATTTAGAGATCTTGTCTAATGCTTTCTGTTTTTGTTTTTAGATTGAAGGATTGCTATATATAGACTTTGGATATTCTGTTTTGGCACTTTTATCTACTGCTACTCACAAGCTTTGGAAATGGCCAAGGAACAAACAGAATGCATCTGAAAAGGTAGTCTTTGAATGCATATTTAATTCGATTGTAATGTAGAATGGTGTAATTTTGGCTGCTGATACCATTTGTATTTCAGTCCACAGCATCTGTTGCTCCCCAGCTATGGAAACCTAATAGTGGAACACCAATGACTAATGACATCAACAAACTCAATCAGGTTAAAGAGCCAGCTGCTTGCATTGCTTTGTCCAAAAATGATTCCTATGTAGTTTCTGCATCTGGTGGCAAGATGTCAATAATCAACAGATTAACTTTTGAGGTATAGTATCATTTTCCTGACCTCTCTGTTTTAGTAGTAAAGAGCTAAAGCATATATGGTCAACAGCACCATAAGTAACAAATGTTTCCAATATACTCTGCAATATGCACCTTTCAATGCGCATAAGTATAGCAGGCACATGATTGAATAATTGTTGTTTAGAGAATTGACACAACTTCAAACATTTGTTTCCATGCACTTTGTTTATTTAAAACAATTAATAAAATGACTCGGGATGTTAAAAGATAAATTTAATCGTTGTGTCTCATGACTAGGGATTCTGAATGGTCTTTGAATTTTGGAATTTACATAAATGCTTTCTACATTTTTTTTAATGACTTCAATTTTCACACATGCATGCCTGTAAATTTCAAAAGCCTACCCCTAGTTGTTTATTTTTTTGGGTAGTGCAAATATTTTGATGAAAAAATACAATATTTTAAAAAATTTGAAATTAAATTTGCCCCTCGCTCACAAAGATGACAGCCAACGTCTTTCTCCGCGGGTAAATGTTAAATAAAATATTAAATAGTTCTCTTTCCTAATAGCCTGTGCTTTCGGAAAAAGTGGTTAAACAATGGATATTGCAATACTCAGTTGATAGCAGGGTGATTTTATTTGAATAATCTTATTGTAAATTTTAAATGGTCTAACCATTATCCTAAAAGCTCGAGTTATTAGGAAAAGAAACTGCTAAATATTTACTTCAACACTCTCCTTCACAGGCAAGCAATTTTTTAAAGTTTAGCATGCGAACAAATAAGGGGAAATAGTCCATTGGACACATGGGCAAATTAATATTTCTCCAAGCATATATCGTCAATGGGATTCGAATTGCTCTGATACCACGTAAATTTTAAATGATCTAATCACTTATTCCAAAAACTCAAGCTTTTAGGAAAAAGAATCACTAAATATTTACTTCAACGCTCATGATGAGGTAAAGCATAGTCCAACATCATCTAGCAACAATTTTAATTAAAAAACTGCTATCGTTATCATACTTAAGGGTTTTATATAGAGTATGCAAATGCTTGCAGTTTACTGATATGGATTCTCAGGTCATAGCAACTTTCATGCCACCACCACCAGCAACTACCTATCTTGCATTTTATCCACAAGACAATAATATAAATGCCATTGGAATGGAGGATTCTACAATTCGGATATACAATGCTTAGTGCCGTGAGGTTGTTAAAGTGTCGATAGTCTTTTTTGTCGCAGGGCATAAATAGGTTATTATTTGCTTGAAAATTTTAATGGCACGCAAGTCTTACTATATATATGCTTGGTGCAGATAAAATTAAACTAAGGGGACATCAGGATTGGATAACAGGCCTTGCATTTTCCCAGTCACTAAATGTACTGGTTTCATCTGGTGCTGATGCACAGGTAGCGGACTGGGACACTATGATCTAGCAATCATTGCATTTTTGTTTGTTTTAATGCATGAATTATTATTTGTTCCTGATGATTTGGTTCAGTTATGTGTATGGAGCATTGATGGCTGGAAGGAGACAAAATCAAGATTTATAGAAGTCATGCCAGGAGGGTCAGGACCACTAGTTGGAAAAATTAAAGTTCAATTTCATAAGGATCAAAATCATGTATTGGTTGTCCACAAAAGTCAGATCGCTGTCTATGATACAAACCTTAGAGGCTTGCATTCTGTAAGTTACTAAACTTACTATACATATAGCATGAGTGGTGATGGGTAATTTTTATTTATTTTTTTCTTACTTTCTAGTTCAGTTTTTCCTAAAAGATCTACAATTCTAGGTTCTTAAGATTTTCTTTCAATTTGTTGTTAACTTATTAGTTATCTGATTATTGTGAACTAATCTGATCATATTGCCTCCTTACTGATAACTTGATGCATATATTGTTAACAGTAATCTAATGCTCCAAATTTGCTGTATGCTTTGATGGAAATAGATATATATATCTTACATAAACTGGGCGTGGGTGATGCACTGTTGACTTTGTGAATATCAATTTTATTGTGCCTTCTGCTTGTTGCATCAGTGGTCTCCTAGAGAAGTTCTTCCTGCACCCATCGCAAGTGCGATCTATTCATCTGATGGTCTTCTTATATATGCTGGGTTTTGTGATGGTGTGGAGTATTCGATTCAGACACTCTGAAATTACGTTGTCGAGTTGCATCCACTTCTTATTTGCCAACGTCGGTTTCCGGGTACTCTTTTTTTCTTTTTGTTTTGGCTCGAGGAATGAATAATTGTGGATTTAGCTTTCATCGTCTCCGCAATGACGTTACTACACTGATTCAGTCTCACAGTTTTGTTGTGGTTAGTGATAGTAATTGAATGGTTTTTAAATTTGCAGCAACAGTTCTGTGTATCCTTTAGTGATTGCAGCTAATCCAACCGAGCCTAACCAAATCGCATTGGGAATGAGTGATGGGACCGTATATGTTCTAGAGCCGTCGGAGGCACAAGGGAAATGGGGCTCGTAGCCATCTCAGGAATATGGGAGATTTCCATCTAATTCATGAAAATTCTTCTTTGAGTAGCCAGGCATCTGAACCTGCTCGAATGCGACTTCACCTAACATGTTTTGTCATCAGTTTTTTCACCCTTCTATACACACATTCATCATGTATATTTGATCTACTAATCATGGGGTGTTTTTTCCCCAATGGGCTAAGTCTCATACGATAGAACAGACATTCATCTGTTTGGTTGTTGTTGTTTGCATCAACTGTGTAATTTGATAGACCATCTCTGGGGAAAGGCTGATTCTATCTTGGTTGAAAGTTGAAACAAAAGGATTTAACTAAATGGTACTCTCTGAAAGGTATATCATGTGATGTAAACCTCGAGACTCGACTTAACCTCCGTTTCATAGCACGTAAAAGTTGGAAAATTTATGAAATCTACAAATACTAACTGATGGTAAAAACATTGATCTTACCCTAATAAGGTATTTATTTTTAGGGTATTTTATGGTGAGATGTGACAAAAACTTCTACTAAGTGGTCCTTTTTTGACATTTTATTTCCATAATTTTTTATATAAAAAATACAAAAAATGTGGAAATTTTAGGGAAGAGATTTACATCATAACTAATTCAAATTTACGTCATAAGTAACTCTTTGTGAATTATAAGTAAGTAATAATCGCTCCCCCAAATTGATCACTTACAACACTCCCTTTTTATATATATAAAATAAAATCTGATAATTAGCCATTCAACGAGGAAGACAACAATCAAGCTGATCCTCTTATGACAATGATTATCAGGCGCGCTCATGTTGAGCGAACCTTGAAAACGCACAAAGGGAAGGGGTAAATTTAGGGAAAGAGAGAGAGAGAGAGAGAGAGAGAGAGAGAGAGAGAGAGAGAGAGAGAGAGAAGGGAGTGCACTTGACGCGCGATTGTTGCGTCCTCGAGTGTGGTTCCAATACCTGCTCATCTTATGATGGTGCATGGTATGGTTGTACTAGTGTTCACCTGTACGATGTGTAGATAATATAAATTATCTAAAATCAGTCACTATTTTTAAGTTGAACAATTCTTAAACAAGTAGATTTGTTGATTCAATAAATTGATGGGTTTGACTAATTAGTATATAATAAAATAGTAAGACTTTTTAAAATAAATATAGTTGATAAGGCTGTATAAAATAAATATGTTTTATAAATATAAATCAAACATGGCAAATAAAAATCATAGGAAAAACCTTTTATTGGAGTCTATTATATTCATAAAGTCAATTTAACCTAAATTTATTATGTATTTGTTCATTCTTTAGTAATTTTTAGACTTTTAGTTTAAATTGACTTTATGAATATAATAGACTTCAATAAAAGGTTTTTCCTATATTTTTTATTTACCATTGTAACATCCCAACTCGACTCACTCACAAACTAAATAAAAAATACTACGAGTGATCAAACTATTTATTAATTTATTTAATTCGATTAACTACCAGTTTGAGTCGAATCAGGTTCATGACACTTGTGCTGAGCCGAAGCTAATTATGTATTATAAGTGATAAAGGTCAAGTGAATATAATAGACTTCAATAAAACGTTTTCCCTATAATCTTTATTTTCCATGCTTGATTTATATTTATAGAACATATTTATTTTATACAATCTTATCAATTATATTTATTTTTTAAAATCTTAATACTTTATTATAAACTAATTAGTCAAATACATCAATTTATTGAATTAACAAACCTACTTGTTTAAGAATTGGTATACTTAAAATAATGACTGATTTTAGATAATTTTTATTATCTAATTTTATTTGTAAGAATAAAGGGTACAATTGTTGTTTAATTTACTTTTAGTAATAAGAAATAAAAGGTAATATTGTGAAATATTTAGAGACTCATAACAAATCCTAATTAAAAGGCTTAAATAAGAAAATAATATTTTTATAAATAGGAAATAAAAAATAATATTATAAATTAATTAAAGGAGACGCAAGGTTAAAAATTGTGGGTTTTATACAGATTTAGAAGAACAAAAGTAGGAACATGTAATCTTCAACATATCTTGATGTAGACTTCCTCACTATGTAGATATGAACTAGCTTGGAAAGATAAATATTGAAAGAGATTGACATGCCCCTAATGCCTAATAATTTCTTATATTTGAGAATTCTTATTGTGGATAGGAAAATAAATCAGATTGGCTCAAGTGCAATTTCTTTAAAAGAAATTAAGCATAAAATAATTGGATGGAAGAAACTTAAAACCTCGTTTGCAGGCAAAATACATGTGACAGCAAATCAGCTTAATTACTTATTATTTAATTAATCAGCTCAATTAGCAAGCCTACCACAGTGGGCTTATTGAAATCGATCGGATCATATAAATACCCCTGATCATAACTCATCAAAAAGATCATAAGTCATCACAAAATCACGAAAGTCAAGATCTCTCACACCGACTCCTCAATTTAGGATCCAGTTCAAAATTTCCCATAGAAAGTATCGAGAAATGGTATTATATTAGGTTAATCTTGTATCAATTCTTTGATAGGTCAATGACTTGTATATAAATTTTAAAAACAAATATTATTTTTTGAATTAGCTTTTTTAGATTAAGAGTGACCCATAAAAATTTATTGTATTTATATTGACCCATGATATAGTGTAATAGAGTGACTTATGAAAGTTTGACGGCTAACTTGAAAAGAATAACTATAGAACATCATATTTAGTATTCTTTAGAGAAAATATAACAATCCGACGGAAACTTTTGCGTTTTACACGATGATTTTATATAATTCATTGATATTTTAATCTATAAATATATTTAAAATAACAAGGCAAAACTAGGCTGCTTAGATTTTACTCAAACCCCAACCATGCTCACAACAGGCTCAACAACAAGACTTGCATTTGGGGGCTGTGAACAAGCCGGGCTGGCTCTGAGACCCAGGTTTGCTCAGCCCAAAAATGGAAACGGCCTAGGTTTTTGATCCAATCGGTCTGATAATATCACAATGCTCGGCCTGAACTCATACCCACTTTGTGAAGCCTCGGACCAGGCAAAGGCCGGGTAGAGTTATCGACTCGGTCGAAAAAATGGCCCAATGGCTCTTTTCAGACCTGTTTAATTCGAGCAAAAACCCCTCTGGTTGTCCAGCTGAGCCGGTGCGAGACTATCTCCGAAGCTCAGCTTAATTCACATGGAGGATCGGACCGATCGAGCTGAATTTGGCCCGACCTAACCCGACCTGGCCGGGTCATTGTCAGCCACGACTACTTGTATCTATTAGTTCAAGCCGAGAGACATGGTCCTCTTATTGCAGTATTACATGTTCTAGACTTAGTTTTGACATAAAACTTGATATTATAACTATAATTGCTCATTAACTAATTAACCTCTCAAACATATTAATTAAGACTAAGAATGGAATGGATATATAGCACAGTGCGAGCATGCACCAGAAAAGCAATGTAGTGCAATCGTACTCGCTCACTATACAGCTGCTAATTTACGATATTATTCCGAAGATGATATATCATGCAATCGTACTTGCTCATTAACTCCTCTATCTTTTGAGCAAAAATTGAAGACGAAAAAAAAAAAATTGATATCATGCATGGGCAGAAGTTAGTCATCAAGGGGCCCATGTAATTTAATAGGTAGGTGCAAGACCTTCATGTGAGGCCACTTCCCCTACACAGTCCGGACACCGGCGGTGCAGTCTGCCCGACAGACCGGACGGCGCGGATAGCCTTGTTTACCGCCGACGAGAGGTCAGAGGCGACCGTCAATGGCAAGCCGACGAGGGAGATGGTTTTTCGATCTTCTCAACCTCCCCAACCCTTGCAAGCTTTGTACCCCACAACTTTTGCATAAATATAATACACGTGTGTGTGAGTCAGGTGTGTGTTTTTAATAATCTGACGAGCAATTGCTAGCTACCATCTTTGCCACGTTGTCTAGAGTGGCACTGCTCTTGCCTAGTGAGTTTATCTTGTTCCCTGCGGCAGCCACTGTATATGGTACTGTACTAAATGAGTAAAATGGAGAGAGTGATGAATTGTTTTAGTTTTTAACCGTCTCCCGTTTCTGTGTGGGATGGGCCATGCAGAGCTAAATGATGAAGAACTTAGGTTGTCGCTTCATGAAGATATATATCATCATCTGTAACGTATTTTTTGTGGGTCCTTGTGATGATCTCTCCATCGACGCTTTTTGTAATGTTGGTCATTACCATAATTTCTACTTTATGATCATCTGCAAGCTGCAGATTATTGATATGAATTCATATCATGCATAAACAAACATGCAAGAATTGCGTCTGAAACATGTGATACGATATAAACCATTGATCACATGGGTAACGATGGATAACGGCGTTACTTGGGAATGAGAGTCTGGTTTGTCTTACTTAGAAAATGCAACAATTTTTGTTAATTGGTATCGTGTGTTTTTAACCGTCTCGAAGTAAACTTAACATGATAATATCCTTCTTTCGTGTAGACTCCACGTGAAGAAGTGAGCTCTTGTTACTAATTACCAATTCTAAATAAGCTAAACAAGATGCGCATGGCATGACTTGACCCGCAAATAAATTTTAATTTTATAGGTAAAGTGTCACTTAATAATGAGATAGATCAAAATAATTTAATATTTTATATATAATTTAATTAATTTTAAACATAAATCTTAATTGAATAAAAAAATAAACTATAATAATTTGATGTTTTTAATTTTATAATTTTTTCAAGGTAAGTAGACTGAATTTTGTAAATAAGAAATTAAAATTAAGATTAACTGAGTTTGAACCTGCGACCCTCCTCAATATAAAGCATTTTTATTATTTTTTTTTATAAGAAGTTATAAATAGAGATTAACTGGGTTTGAACTTGTAACCCTCCACAATAAGAGGTATTTTTATTATTTTAATTATATTTTGAATAATCAAATCTCTTACGTTTACTTATAGGGTAAGTACATTTTAATTAATTTAAATACATGCAATATATATATGTTGTAGCTGTGCCTTTACTCCATACAAGAGCTAAGTTAATGAAATTCATCACTAGATTACGTTGTAGTGAAGCTAAGATTCAACATATTTAATTTGCTGCAAACTTCAAGGTGATCAAAATCTTCCACAAGCATCTGTTCCTAATTAATCAACTGCTGTCTACACGGCACATTAAGTCAAATATATGTCTCTTCCTCCAAAACGACGAAAACCCCTACAATATCATGCATCTTCATCTTCAAGCAAACAAGACATGAAAACTAAATAGCAAACATATTATATTAATCAAGGCCGAATTAAGGTCAACAACTGGCTCTTTTCCCCATCATATGCATGACAAATTTGTCAACCTGCTCTAAATATTATACATACACGAACAATATATTTAATCTATCCCCACCTCCGCTACCATATAGATACATTTCAATATTGATCATAGGTGTTGAAGGAAGGAATGAATCAACAATCAGTAAAAGAAGATAAGGAAGAAGATGGTCTCGACTATCATCATCTTATGTCATCTCCCAATTCACACATATATGTTGAGTGAGAGAACTTGTATACATGTGTATAGCTTGCCTATGCCGTTTGGGCAAGTTGGCTACAGGAAATGTTTCATGTTTGCTTACAAGCAACCTGCTCTATATATAACATAGTAGCTCTGTCCTCTTTGTCTTCGCTTTAAAGCTTGAAACCTAAATAAAAAAAACCAAGAATGACAAGCTTAATTTCTGGCCAAGACCCACCACCAAAAAGCTAGCTTTATGACAGTTTTAAATTTAATAATGCAGTACATATACTTTATAGTACAGTATTTTACCCAACACATAAATATATATTAATCAATATACATAGTACACGTTCACATTCATAAATACTAAATGTGTGTGTATATATATATATATATATATATATA